>PVIU01008941.1:0-79603 GCA_004026605.1 Ondatra zibethicus | reverse complement strand
CCATCGAGCTCAGAGGCCCCCATGATCCAACCTCTCTGAAAAATGAGGCACTGGGAACAAGCCTTCAACATATAAGCCTCAGAGGTGACCTTTCAGACTCAAACCATAACTATGATTGGATTTTAAGATAGCGTAGATCTTCAGAGTCAACAGCAATATGACATTGTGAGGTGTCACCGTGAAGTGGAAGAATGCAGTGACTGGGATTCGGTGGAGAACTTAGCCTGGTTTCTCACGGAAGCCAGAACAACGAAGCCAGAAAGGGTGGTAAGGCTTGGGGTGTGCAGCGTTGGCTTCTAAAGCAAGTATAAATAAGCCTTCTGCACAGGGAAGGTGGCCCCAAGGAGCAGGAGCCCAGGTTGCAGAATCTCTTGAACCTCCAAATCTTTGGGACCTGCGTGGGTTTCTAAAGACACAGGATTTGCCCAATTCCAGTTCAGTCACAGGGATGTTTGTAAAATAGTTATAGGGGAAAAATAAGATATATCTTCATTTATAAATAAAAAAAATGTTTGCTAAAGACTTAGGTTTTAAGTGTTGTAACAAATCCCCAAATACTGTGTGTGTCTGTGGGATATCTGCATGTATGGAGGCATTCAAATGTATGTAGTTAAATGGGTTCAGAAAAATATAGAAAATGTCTACTTCATTGCAACCGTGAGAAGCTTGCTTGGGTTGGCAGGAAGAAGACAAGGGTGAGGGAAGGTGTGGCATCCCAGTGACCACAGATGCAGGGATGGCCCGGGTTTTGGGAGGGTTTTTTGTGCCTTTTATTTCCAGCTCTGGCAAGCCTTTCCTGTCTGCAGCTGTTCTGTCTGCCCCAGGATAAGGCCTGAGAGGCTGGCCACGCTCCCCATCGGCCGTCAGGGGTCTTCAGGGCAGGTCACTTGGCTTGTTTCTGAGCTCTCCAGAGCGCTGAAGGTATAGACACTGAGTCCCTTAGCTGAGATTATCTATCTATATCTAGTGACAGTTCATTTGCATTTTAATAAATAAAGCTTGCCAGAAGATCAGAGAGTTAAACCACCACCCTAGTTGGCCTTCTGACCAGGCTGTGGTGACACACACCTTTAATCCCAGTAGCCACACTAGTTTGCCATAGAAACTGGGCAGTAGTAGTACGTGCTTTTAATCCCAGCACTAGAGAGGAATATAAGACAGGAGGAGACAGCTCTCAGTCAGTCTCGTCTTGAGATTGCTAGAGGCAGGATCGCCACTTTAGACTGAGGTCGACGTAAGAGCCAGTGGCTGGCTGTTTTGCTTTTCTGATCTTCAGATTGAACCCCAATATCTATCTCTGGGTTTTTAGCAACCGTGCTACGATCATCCGTGAAGCATATATGAAGATTAGATGGGAAGACAGGGACAGTGGGTTAGATGGGAGACAATGCTCACTTCCGCCTCTATACATCATGTATCACTCACTGAAACCATGCTTGAATACTTGCATTATATTTGTAATTAATTTCAATGTACAGCTGAAATAGTAAAAGAAATAAATAGCTCAGATGTGATTGAAAATAACTTTCTTTTAAAAATTTTAGGGCGAGGGCAGGAGATGATGCCTCAGTGGTTCAGAGCACCTGCCACTGAAGACTCAGGCCATCTCCTAGCACTAACATACAGCCAGCCGGAACTCCAGGCAGGGGGGAAACCCATCGCCTTCCTCCGACCTCCCCAGGCGCCAGGCACACACACAGTGTGCATGCGCATGTGTGGACAGACCACTCAGACACAGTAAGTAAATAAACCTAGAACAAACGCAGCCTCGGGAAAGGCAGGAGGACCCACTTGAAAGTGCTGTGCCACAGGTCGAGCACGGCCAGCATCATGGGGTTCATCGCATTCAAGTGGTCCCTGATGTAACCGCAAGCCGACATGAAAGACCTCCTCCATGGCTTTGGCAAAACCTCCATTCTGAAAACAAAAAGGAAAAACTGGGTTTATCCTCTCTAAAAAACCCCAATGGGTGCTGGCTTGGGCATTTGGCTCAGTGGCAGAGCAGTTGCCTAGCACACATAAGGTCCTGGGTTTGATCCTGAGCACCACAAAACGTATTTTTATGTTTTTGCTTTTTTACAGTAAATATATATTTTGAGTAACAATTATTTTTGTTTTAATATGATCCCTTAGAAATAAAAAACCATGCAATTATATTCTAAAACATAAACTCTGTGGTTAGCCTAACCTAATTTTTACAATCATCCTGAAATTTGCTTTAAATGTTTAGCATAAAGTGCTGCCTAAGTCTTTGATCCTGGTGAGTCTATAAATGACTTGCAGTGATCGAATGGAGACAAGAGTGAGCTAGCCTTTCTCTATGGAGACCCCGGGGTCACATCTGCGGCTGTGATAAAAAGCCACTTAAGGGAGAAAGGGGTTGTCCGGCTCATGATTCCCGAGTACAGCCCATGGTAGAAGGAAAAGCCACGGCGGCAGCCGCGCGAGACAGCTGTCACATCATGTCCAGTCAAGACCACGATGAACAGCTCAGGCCCAGTCAAGGAACGGTGTCACTGACAGTCCTCCACAGACACGCCCGTTGGCCACCCTGATCTATGGTTCCTTCTCGGGACTTCCATCCCAGCTGATTCTAGATTGACAGTTAAACTAGCTGGTTTTAAGGATATATGCATCATGTTCTGCAGTGAGTATAATTTCCTTATGATAATAATGTTAAAATCAGATTTAAATCTCTAACATAATTCTTGCTTCTAGATGTTTGACCCCATTGAGTCCTTATATAACTGAAAATAATCAAATGGAACAATAATGAGGTAGCTTTTGTATATGAAGACCCTTAATGGCAGGATACACAACATTTAAAGTTTTGCTTTATTTTGCAAAAAATGGTAAGGATAGCAGGACAGTGGTGGCACGCGCCTTTAATCCCAGCACTCCAGAGGCAGGCGGATCTCTGAGTTTGAGGCCAGCCTGGTCTACAAAGTGAGTTCCAGGACAGCCAGAGCTACAAAGTAAAACCCTGTCCTAAAAATTAAATAAAAAAATAGTAAGAATATAGTCCAGCTTGCCTATGGAAATCCCCCTTGATATCTTCACCTAATGTGTAAGGATCATTTACAAATCAGACATTCTTTATCATTCTCATCTGAAAATATAGTTTGTAACTCTCATGGCTTGGGTAAACCATCCTTTCCACACAGAAGACAGACCAGCTTTGCTGTTCAGAAAACAGATGCTCCCTAACTTACCATAGTTGGATTTTTAAGTTTTCTGGCTTTGTTTATTTATTTATTTATTTGCTTTTGCTTTGCTTCATCAAGACAGGGTTTCTCTGTGTAGCCCTTGCTGTCCCGGAACTCACTCTGTAAACCAGGCTGGCCTTGAACTCAGAGATCTGCCTACCTCTGCCTCCCAAATACTGGGATTAAAGGTGTGTGCCACCGTGCCTGGCTTGGGCTTTCTGGCTCTCTGACAATGGGTGGAAGAACAACGCCTAGTGATTTTGCTTTTCTCCTGAGCTGGCAATAGGCTCCGGTCAGTGCCCTTGAGACGCTAGGCACTGGGCAGTAGCCAGCCTTGCAGTAGGTCTGCTCCACACAAAGGGCCCTGCATCACCAAGTATCAGGAAGCTGTGAGATGATCAGGTGTAGCAAATGCACTTTTGATTCACAGTACTATCAAGCTTCTGTATATTTAAACATGTCCACTTTGTGGCTATAATTTTTATCATCCATTTTACTTAAATACTTAGGTTAAGCATTTGACTTTAGACATTTCCAGTTGACACAACTGCTTTGTGTGTTAAATATTTTAATCAAGTTCCATTTGCTTGACTAAATCTTGGCTTAGTTTCAACATTCCCTAACCTCCCACATGGGCTGTGCAGCTGAGGGAAGTCCATTGTTGTTTTAACCTTTTAAAAAAATTGATGGCTGAATTTCTTCTCTCTATCCACAGGTACTCACACTGTGAATCTAGCTACCCAACAGCTATCAAAGATTCATCACTGTTAAGTCCAGCCTTGTAGAAAAAACACAAGGAGGAACCGAATGGGCGGATGCTCTCGTAAGCCCATCAAGTGACTCTGATGGACTCTAAATCACACATAAACATTTTAAAATACCTTTTGCTCTAACTTTTCCTGGGTCTCTGCTTAGGATTTGTAATGTTAGTAATTCTTGCCTTTACTTCTGCCTCGCATCTCTGTCCAGATGCCCGTCCGGACTTCCTCTTTTTTCCCTATTCCTGATTGTTGTAGAAACGAAACCACTGATACAATCCCTGGGTTTCCTAGAGGGGCTCGCTAAGAGTATCCCAATTGCCACACATGATGACCCCATGTAACAAAGAGAAGCCAGATTCAGTTGTGTCCCCAATTCCCTAACTGGCAGTTAGTGTATACCTCTTTAGAGGGGAGATGACGGGGACAGGAGACGGAAGAGAGGCAGGCAGCTTAAGGACAGGGACTTCCATTCCTGTCTTTGGCCAACCAAAAACATTCTTGTTCCTGTCCTAGCCAGTGGCCAGAAATGCTAGACCTGTGGGGCTAGTGTGATCCTTGACCTGGTTCCTAAATGAGTTTGGGATCACCTATTCCTGAGGGAGGACACTATAGCGACCTTGATCAGGGCTCTGAGGCGGCCCACAAGGGAGAGCTATTTCTCTGGTCTGGGCAGAGACCTGACATTCCAAACTACAAAAAACGTAAACGGAGTTGATTCAACTCTGAGTCAACACATTTTGAAACAAAACAAAACAGAAATAAACAAGCAAACAAAAAACTCTTACATTCAAAGAGATGGGAGCTTTTGTTGAACCTCACAGTCAGAATTAATAACATAACTTGAGGACACTTAGAATTTATGACTGCTATCCTACGGTGTGCTCTGTCTGTTCCTTTAACCTCCCTCTACGAGAAAGAGGTAACAACCAGCCTTACTTACCTTGATTTCCTATGTAATCAACATTTACAATCTAAGTTAATGCACAGCTGTAGTCTTGAATTGTATACTCTTTCACACCCTGACCCAAGAGCAATGCATGTGTGTTTATGCATGAACAATGATAACAGTTTGGTGAAAGGGTAATAGTAGCCTTACAAAATGAGTAACAAAAATGCTGAAGACAACATACAGATATTGCTTGATAAATAATGATATCTGTAATACTGTTTGTTATCTGGGTCATTTGAAGCCAGTGACTTAATCTCTTGTAAAACTGTTAATATCTCTCATTACTTCCCCCATGTGAAGTTTTCTGTGCTGTTCAATAAAAGAGAGAGAAAAGGCCCATTATTTAGAACACACACAAGGGGAGGGGGCAGATTCACAAGACAGCATCCAGGAAGCCCTTTGGTAGAGACGAGCACACCAGGACACACACACAGAAACAAGGACAAACAGAATCACAAGACAGTCTTCAGGCAGTCACGGATTCAGACCATGCAACAAACAGACAGGACAGCAGAAAACACAAGGAGGGTGGAGTAGGGAATTCAAATCTGGGCTCGTTCTTGGTTAGATGACACCCAGGAGAAATGCTTTGATTTCTTTCCTTAATGTGACACCAACACACTACTGGTAACCCTGAGTTTATTTAAGGTGCTCAAACTGACCCACATTTGGACAGTCAATCACAAAGGACCAACCCTCAGGAAAACAGAGTTTCCTCTAGGAAGCCGGGCTCACCTTCGACCGTGCTAAAAGATGGGAGAAGTAATCACCCCTTTGACGGGGTGGTATACGCTTCCTCTCCATGGTTTCACCTCAGCACAGCCCCTAAAGCCGCCCTGAAGTTCTGTCGGGTCTGCCTGGCCTTCTGTGTGCTGGCTCCCTGTCTCGACTGTTCCTTTCCTTTCCCTGCCACGTGCCTGACCTCCACAGCAATTTGAAGGGCGTGATTTATCTTAACTTTCTTTCTCCATTCTCCTCCTCGAGAGTTACAGTTTGCTCGTCTTGGATTTTTTTTTTCTTTTAACCCCTAATCAAACGGCCCCCAGGCTTTCCTCTGAGTCCGTTCTTAAACCCCGCTACTAAGGAGACTGAGAACTAATGAGTGCCAAGGAACCTGGATTTCCATTCTCTAGACAACGCAGACCACAGTTCAAAAAGGAAAAGCTTTTCTTCCCTTCCTTCCCCTCCTCCACTTCCTCCCCTACAGGCGCCGCAGGCTGTGAGTGGGGGACAGCATCTCAGGCCTACCCCGGGCACTCCTCCTCAGGAATTTCCCCACACAAAGCTTATGCTGTTGTTGGAAAGCCATTAATAATCGTTAAGGATCTGTGCTTTATTTTTCAAATATTTAAGAGCTGTACTTCTAAATGCTACTTTTAAGGAAAATGTACAGCAGGTGTTTTTTTCCTATGTATTCTGTATTCTAATCTACAAATAAATTGAAATATTCTATGGATATGTTTGATTTTCCCAATGTCCCAAATGTTTTTGTACACACTATCACCAAAGTTTCATGGTTCTACCATACCAGAAGCCTGATCTACATGCCCCGGAGGTACAAGAACCACATCAAATCCTTTCTGCAGCAGGTTTCTTAATTGGGTTGGTTGGTTAATTAGTTGGTTTGGTTTGGGTTTTGATACGGGGACTCCCGTACCTCTGACTGCCCTCAACCTCACTTGTGAGAAAACTATGTACGTAGGTATAATATATAAATGATAAGCACGTATGTGAGAAAATACAAACGTGAATGGGAATGTTTTTAATTTGGCAGCAGTTATGTCTCCTTGAATGGATGGAATGACTGTTATTAGAGAAACCTGTTCACTTACTCGGCGCGGTGCGGCGGGAGCTCCGTTGTTTTGCTATCGTCATCTTTTTCTCTGGGGTCTTTTAGAACAAAATCAACTAAGGAAAAAAATTGGAAAATTTAAATAAATAACGTTACATTAATTACAGCATATTTCCAAGAAAACTAATTCTATTAAAATGAATCACTTAAAGTGTGTTAGTTTTATAATAAAGAAAAATACGTGCGCTCGTGAAGAAACACTTGTGGGAAAGATCTACCAAGTCTGTCTCAGAGAATTGTGTTCTCTTTTTAACAACGCGTTTTGATTGTTTCATTTGAAAATGATAATTGACTTTAATATTACATTTTCCTTCAGTGTTTTTCTATCAAAAGCACTCTCGTTAAATTGTGGGTCAGGAAGAGAGGAGAATTTCTTTCCCGGGGGAAAAGCCCACATTACCTTGCTGCGTTTGAAATCGCATAAGCCCAGCACACAGCCATGGAATCAGTAAGGCAGGCTCCCTTTGCACCTGTCTTCTGGGCCTTTGGCCGCAGTTGGCTCCGTTTTCCTGCCTGTCTTTCAAGATTCACTTTCTACAATGCAAAATTACACTGCTACCCTCTTCCTAAAGTTCCTCAGACCGGTCCTTAGACCGTCCTCCGAACTTCAAAGGCTTTAAAGAGGCACTCGGGCCCCCCTCAGATAGTGACCCTTTCTCCAAATGCACCCTAGGCTTTGGCCATTACAGTGGTTCACAGGTCTAGAGCGGCCTTTGAAACAGGCCTGCTGTTGCCACATGCCGTTGCCTGGACCAAGCGTGTCATCCAGGAGACATGCATCCTTCAAGGAGCTGAGAACGCTGTTACGCGCTCGTGATCCAAGAACTAGACAGGCAGAGGCGGGAGGATCACGAGTTCAGAACCACCCTAGGCTAGATGGTGAATTTGGGCCAGCGTTGGTTACTTAGGGAGACCCTGTCTCATTCCCACCTCCCATCCCACCACTACAAAGACTTGTTTCAGAAGCCTCTGGAGTCCTTCCTAAGTCATGGTGGCTTCTTCTTACTTGCTGACCGCAGCTGCCTCTGCCTCCGTTCAGTTCCTAGGCAGGCTCCTTTATAATTTAGAGATTCAGTCGTCTCTCCCATTGTGATCTTATATTACCAGGAATGCAGGGAATGGCTGTTCTCTGAAGGGTTAAATTGCTCCTTGCATTGTGATTTCACCAGCCTTTAGGGGACTGTTCATTGTGCTAGCTCTAACTCAAACAAGGGTGTGTTCCAAGGTTCCGGCCTCAGGGACTTTAGTTTAGACAGGGCCAGAAATCACTGTTTTAAAAAAAGTATTCTTATTATCTACTGATACTTAGAGATAAACTTTTTAAGTTCACATGGCTCAACATGGTTCCTACACAAAAGGTCACAGGGTAGCTCCTTCTACTTTGTGAGCCGAAGGTTTTTTCTGTTCAGCTGCTCAATTCTGCACTTATAACTCAAAAGCAGCCCGTAAACAACGTGTTAAAAATATCTTAGAATTGCCGGGTACTACTGAAACCTCATTTACAAAATAGGCAGTGGTCAGGTATGACTTCTGAGCCATAGCTGGCCACCTTCTGGTCTGGAGCAAAAACGTAATCAACCATATCTACATTTCTTATCAGCAATATTAATGGAAGTTGGTAATGATTAAAATCTGTGGTAATTATTCACCTACACACATGCATGCATGCGTGCACATGCACACACACATGCACACACCCACACATGTACACACTTTGTCTCTCCTACCTATACCAAGAAACTTTTAAACAAGGAACAGTCCTGAAGGGAAAGACTGCTACCCAAGTGTCTAATGCCTTCTACTGACTGAGACAATAAATATTACGAGAGGCTGAAAATAATTACTATTACATTCCTCAGTGTTATCCTTTAATGAGGGACGATATCCTTTTTAAGTAGAAAAATTCGTTTAAAACATAATTTATGCCCAATCAATGAAAGCGCACTGAAGTCTTTTTTAATAATTGATTTTTCTTTGATGTGCATTGGTGTTTTGCCTGCATGTGTGAGGGTGTCAGACCCCTTGGACTGGAGTTACAGACAGTTGTGTTACAGACGGTGGGTGCTGAGAACTGGACCCAGGTCTCTGGAAGAACAGCCAGTGCTGTTAACTGCTGAGTCATTTCTCCAGCCCTGACTGGGGTCTTAAGGAACACACCAATGAGGTAAGAAACTGCATAAACAACAGGGTGACAAGTGTCAGGCACAGTCAGTAGCTTTTAATTCAAGAATTGCCTCCAGGGCTGGAGAGATGGCTCAGAGGTTAAGAGCACTGCCTGCTCTTCTAAAGGTCCTGAGTTCAATTCCCAGCAACCACATGGTGGCTCACAACCATCTGTAATGAGATCTGGTGTCCTCTTCTGGCCTGCAGGCATACATGCAGACAGAATACTGTATACACAATAAATAAATCTTTAAAAAAAGAAAAAAAAAGAATCACCTGCAATAACACACACTCAAATTAGAACTCAGGGAGTGACGGTGACCCACCTATGGATTTCTTCACGCTGAGAAGATAGTCCTCTCTCATCTCATCTGACAGAACCATTATGCTGTTGCTGAGGACTTTCAGATGCTGGGGGACCAAATCTAGCACGTGCTCCAGCCAAGAATCTTCCATTGGGGCCACGTGATCCGTATCGATTCCGTGATGAATGTAGTAGTAATATCTCTGGACAGGTGAGGAGGGAGGCAGGGGAGTTAGTACAGTGATAAGGGACTGTGTTTGTCCACACACAAAACCACAGGGGAAATACAAGTCTGTAGAGAAGAGTTTTTAAATCCTAAAGTGCTCTGTGTAATTCATGTAAGCATTCTTGGAGATCTCTTAATTTTTTTTTTTTTTTGAGACAGGGTTTCACCATGTAACAGTACTAGCTATCCTGGAACTCACTCTGTAGACCAGGCTGGCCTCGAACTCACTGAGATTCACCTGCCTCTGCCTCCTGAGTGTTGGGATTAAAGGCGTGCACCACCACCACCCAGCAACAATGCTGAAATTTTTATGTTTATATTTCTAAAACTTCTGTTTTTTTGGTTTTTCGAGACAGGGTTTCTCTGTAGCTTTGGAGACTGTCCTGGAACTAGCTCTTGTAGACCAGGCTGGCCTCGAATTCACAGAGATCCACCTGCCTCTGCCTCCCGAGTGCTGGGATTAAAGGCGTGCGCCACCACTGCCCGGCTCTAAAACTTCTTATTAATTTGAAACACCTGAATGGCTACTTTTAAAATAAGTTAATGTACTTTTTAAAAGGCACAGTATCACAATTCAGAAAATTAATCATAAAAGAATAAGGGTGCACACAGGTATATATGACAGAGATGAGCTTTGTGGGAGCAGGCAGAACTGAGACTCCTTCACTGTGGCCCTCGGTGGCGAGGAAGAGAACACGTTTTTCCATTGATCTAAAAGAATAATTGGGTATGATCTGTCCATGTCTGCATACACGGTGATGTATAAGGCATGCCTTTAATCCCAGCACTCGGAAGGCAGAGACAGGTGGACCTTTGTGAGTTTGAGACCAGCCTGGTCTACAAGAGCTAGTTCCAGGACAGCCAGGGCTGTCACACAGAGAAACCCTGCCTAAAAAAAGACAGAATAATCTCAAGGACATACAACACTTTTGGGTTCTCCCTCTATATTTGCGGTTCTACTAACAAAAGAAGTAAGATGTTACCAAGATGTCTTTCTCTATTGAAGAAGCAGTCGATTTTGAAATCAGGCTCTCTTCGGGGATAATGGAGTCTAAGCGACCATCTTGTTGTTGCCTAAGACAGTGATAAACACAGATGGGTCAAACATATTCAAAGGTGGTTCAAACACAAAACATCGACATAAAAACACAGGACCGGGGCTGGAGAGATGGCTCAGTGGTTAAGAGCACTGCCTACTCTTCCAGAGGACCCAGGTTCAATTCCCAGCACCCACATGGCAGCTCACAACTGTCTGTAACTCCTGTTCCAGGGGATCTGACAACTTCACACCAATGCACATAAAATAAAGTTAAGTAAATCATAATAAATTATTTAAAAAAAACAACAACAACACAGGACTGAAAGATAAATGGCTGAAGATGTTTGCTTGGCGCCTCATTCCTCTTAGAATGCCCTTTTCTCTTTTTATGCATGGGGAGACGATTAGAAGTGCTCTCCGAGACCTCCTTCATGGGGAACAACCCCGCAAGAGGCCTCTGCGCATTTGCATGCGCTAAGACACAAGCGAGTTCTCTCTTCTTTGAACTTGCAAGGCGTATTCTTGCATTATCCCTAAAAGATGTATAGTTGCTTTTTCATCTGTTTGAAATGAAGTGATGGCAGAAAGTTCAAGTGCTGTTTTGCAGAGAACACACACCCATTCCCGGAAGACCCTTCCTCGCATCTCTAGGGGCACGCGCCTTGACACCAAGCGACATCGAGACTTGCGTTTTTTTATTGAGTGTGTCCACAAAACTCCTGTGGAGATCACAATTCAGTTCCAATGCTGTGTCAGATATGAGCCACGCTGTTTTTTTCTGAAGCTCCACCGCACAGCGGGCAGAGTTACAGCTTCAGCACACACAGCAGGCTGTGCTGGGCGAGCTCCAGCTTCTGCATTGTACTCCAGAGCCCAGTGTGGCTCTGCTGCTACAGATCGATGGTTACTGACTCAGAAACACCTGTCCCCTCACTGACTGAAGAGCAGATGCAGAAAACGTATGGAATGTTTCTCAGAAACCATACCGAAATGGGTACCCAGGATAGATCCTTTAATGTGTCTTTTCTAATCCCAAGGATCCAATATTCTGTGAACTTCATACTTATGCTTTTGAAATATGTGAGAGTACATTTACTCTAATACTACATGATAGGTGATCAATAAATCTTTAACAACTGACAGAATGTGAGTGTGGAAGCAGTAGGGGAGTCTCAAAGTATTAACTAGCCAAAAAGGCGGGAACTGATTACTCTAGCCACCAATGGAATCTACGGTGCTGTGGCTTGCCCAGAAAGGAACTAACGCAAAAAAACTGCGTTTTCAGGTCCTCAAGACTGGATTCACATTCTGCTGCCGTAAGGTGCATGCCATCAGGAAGTGGTGTGTGTGGTTCTTTTTAATTCATCCATCTCATCTTACCAGCCTTCCTGCATCCTGGCATCACCTGTTCAGCCTTTGTGAGGATAAAGCCTAGAAGGATGCAATCCAGAAGGCCAGGGTGGGAAAGAAGAATTCCAGGGTTGTAGAAACCGCGACAGACAGTGAGTGAGTGCCGATATCCTTGTGGCTCCACCGCCCTATTTTTCTACCGCACTAGGGCTACAGGCAAAGTTTTTCTGCGCAGCAGAAATTTCAAGAGCTACTCGTCACCAATCAAGCCCTTAATAGCTTTGTAAGTATTATTGCCAAGACTCACATATGCTGCTGAAAGTCATAACTGTCCCCACTTCACAGATGAAGAAACTAAATGTCAGAGAGAAGAAATGTCCCCTTTGGTCACATAGCTAATGATGTATGGGAAGAGAGAGGGGGTCGCTATGTCTCTGAGCAGCCATGCCCTTTCCAGGAGAATGGTATTCCATTCGGAACTAAAAATATCTGAATAGGAAATGCTTTGCCTAGTTAAAGAAATATAGGATATACTTGATTTCTCAAAAGTGAAAAATAATTACATTGATGTTTTTCTGTTTATAAAATTAAGAGGCTTTCGGTTCACAATAGCAGCACAGCAATGCCTTCTCCAAGTGTGAAAACAGAAGTGGAATTACTTTAACCCATAATTATGAGGCGAAAAGAAAAAACAGTCATTGCGGAGACAGGCCACACGGGGCAGACAGCACAGGTATCCTCTGTCACTGGAGGAAGGAAGCAATAGGCCTGGAGCCTCCAGAACCCTCACCCTAGAGTCGGTGGGTACCAGAGGTGGTGGAAAATGAGGTTATCTCGTTAGCTAATTACACGGAAAATTAGGCAGCTAAATGGGAGCGACACATACCCCAAAGGCAAAAATGTTCCAAATACAGCCTCAGAATAGAAAACATGACTAGATCGATATCAAGCAAATTAATTGAATTAGTAATTAATAATTTTCCAGCAAGGAATTTCGGGTCCAGGTGGCCTCGCTAGTGGATTCTGCAGGGAAGAAATCCAACCAGCTCCAGAAACCTCTTCAGAAAACAGAGAAGAGAAGTTCACAGTCACTACTCATCCTAGGTGGGTAAGTGGAGATTTCATGACAGAGCGGGAGACACGGCAGGGCAGGCCCAAATTGTTCCCCTTGTTTAAAAAGCCATCACAAAATTGCAAGCCTCTCTCTTCCAGCCAAGCAAGATGCTGGAAGGTTGGGGCGGGGGAGGGAGGTCCCGAGCTGGTCCTGTGACACCCGAAGGGTAGTACATCCTCTGTGTGAGCAAGGGCCTAGGGGCCAGGGTACTGTCCAGGATACCCTGGGGGAAAGAGCTCCCCAGGGCTTTGTCCAGTGTCCCAGCTGCATCTGTTTGCTGCTGCAGCAAAAGTCTCTCCCGTGATTAACCAGTTCCCTGGGCCTTGGACCGTCCAAACAGCTTCCTGCTGCTTAAGCCAGAGAAAAGCGAGAGCAACAGAGGCCTGATGAAGAGAGCAGTCCTTCAAGCAGGGGTCAATACCGCTACGACCTTGGTAGAGGCCAAGAGGGCTCTGCAGGTGTTGGCTGCACACCATGGAGCCCTATCCGTCTGTTGTTCTTCCTGCCTGTCGTCCCATCTTGCAAACTGGGGGGCACCTACTGTGTCATCAAGGGGAAAGCCAGGCTGGTGCACGGGCGCACACGAACCACAGACGCGCTTCAGCGTTAACTGGGAAGCTGAAGGAACTCTGCACAAGCCACCGGAACCAATTACAACAGAGACGGTGGGCGCCAAGGTCCAAAATGTGCTGCTTCACCGTCGAGCTGGAGAGAGCAAGGGACTGAACACCAAATTAGGTTAGAGGCGTGCTTCTGAGTTTTCTAAACATAAATATGATCTTTAAATTGTCCTTCAAAAGTTTTAGCAAATAAAATCCAGTAATATTATAGAGATGGTATTCAGTTACTGAGCGGAGTCTAGGAAATCTCTTAGCAAAATATATCATGTATTGATGGAATAAAGAAAGAAGGGCACAAGGCCATTTCGGCAGACCTGGAAAAGCATTTGGCAAAAATGTAGCACCTATTCATAATAAAACCTCTCACAGACTAAGGAAGGAGACTGCTTCAAGCCATGCAGGTCAGCTTTCATTTTCATTTACAATTCAGTTCAGAAATTACAACCTTATGTCTTCATTTTTAATTTAGTTATAAGTTTTATCATTGTAAGTGGGAAAGTTATAATGCTATATTTATTAAGCAAAAGGTGATACTATGGTTTATTACTATAATGTATAATTAAATCTAGTAAATACTCTTTTTTTTTTTCAGAATAAAACTTTTGAAATCTACTTGCCTCCGTGATCTTTAGCTGTATGCTTGTTGTTTGCCCCATTTCCCCTCGTTGTGAAAAGATTCTCTGAGTGAAACCTCTCCCCGTTCCTCCTGCGTGATTGGTGCGCTGTGCCTTTTCCTGATCTTATCCCTACCTGAACTCATCCAGCCTTTGGTAACCTCCGCTACACTGAGTGAGGTAACCCAGCCCCAGAGCGACAGACAGATACCACCTTCCTCTCTCAGCTCCGAGAGTGTAACCTGCAGTAACTGCAGCAACCAGGGAAGCAAAAGAGAACCACAGGGAGAGGAAGCGCCTGGCCTGCCTGCCGGAGAGGGCAACAGCGGAAGACAAGGGTCATAAAACAGGAAATGGGGGAAATGAGGAGGGGCTGATGACTGGGGAGGAGTAAAAGGGGTCAATACAAAAGAACAGCGGGCGGGGGGGGGGCGCGGATAAATAACACTAAGGATATTTGAAAAAAGCCTTAAGGAGTCATATTATTTTTATTTATCTAAAATGATATGTGTGTGTGCGCGCGTGTGTTTCTTAAATGAAGTCATGCCACTTGGACTGACTATGCCCCCCTCGAGCCATAGAGTAGCTAACAAAAACCCCAGCACCAGGCATGAGGAGCCTTCTTCTAAGCTGTTGGTCATGGGAGTCCAAGGGACTCCTCAAGCAATGTAGGCTATTGCCGCGGTCCTCAGTTGCCTCGCAGAGAGCAACCCTGTGTCCCTGTTGATTAATACCCCGCATACTTCAGACTCAGCACTCGGAAGATTCAAGCTGGATCTGACCTGAAAGCCTCCTCTCTGAGGACCAGCTTCCACAGTATCAGAAGCTGCCAAGGGAGAACGCAGCCTGTGGCCCCACCTAGCTGTGATGCCTGTGAACCACAGCAATAACCAACTGGTCACCCACCATAGTCTTGAGGGTGACAGCGTGGCACTCACATGTTGGTGGTAACCAAGAGATGCCAAGTGAACTCAAAGATGTCTCAACAATTGGGACGCCGTGTCTGGCACTGGAAACCTACTCAGCTGCCCAGCGCTAGTGAGGTCTGGGATCTCAGAGGCGAACCTACTATTCCACTATACTAAGACGGAATAATTCCTAACTACATTCTAACTACTCAGCCTCATGCCCACGGGCAAGGGCAGTTCTCACCCCTCATCAAAGTAGCTTCTTGTCGTGGAATTATTATTACTTTAACTACACAAAGGTGTGTTACATTTGTTTGTGCTACACTTGTTTAATGATGTAAAGATGTGTTGCTTTGCTGACCTAAGGCAAATTGGTCTAATAAAAAGCCGAATAGTCAGTAACTAGGCAATAGAGGGATAGGCGGGGCTAGCAGACAGCGAGAATAAGTAGGAGGAGGAATTCAGGCTCAAGAGGAGAGAGAATGAGGGAGAAAGAGAGGAGGACAACCAGGGACAGACAGACAGACACAGAGAGGGCATGCAGAATGAAGGAGAAGTCAAAAGCACCGAGGCAAAGTTTAGATGAAGATGGACAGGTTAGATTAAGTTATATGAGTTAGTGGGGCTGGCCGGTTCCACAGCGAGTTCCAGTCCGGTCAGGGGTACAAACACAGAGAGGCCCTGTCTCAAATAATCAGCAAATAAATAAATAAAATGATTTTTACAGGCCAGGCGGTGGTGGCTCACACCTTTAATCCCAGCACTCGGGAGTTCGAGGCCAGCCTGGTCTACAAGAGCTAGTTCCAGGACAGGCTCCAAAGCCACAGAGAAACCCTGTCTTGAAAACCCAACCAACCAACCAAACAAACAAACAAAAAGAGTTAGAGGGGCAAGCATAAGCTAAGGTTGAGTATTCATAACTAATCATAAGTTTTCATGTCTTTATTTAAGAGCTGGTTGGTGGCCCAAAAGAAAGTCGGCTACAGCTTCTCTCAGCAGCAGATGGAAACCATCAGAGAAAACTACACCAAGACAAAACAAAGAGAACAAACAGCTTATCATGGGGTGCACAGCCCTGATAAATATGTCTGTAAGACAGTGCCTGCACCCAGGACTCAGGGACCATTCAGGAAATGAAAGCGGAAAGATTCTAAGAGCCAAAAGGACCAGGAAGTCTGCTATGAGATTGTGTCCCCTAGAAACGACAGGAAGCTATACCCATGATAGCTCAATAATATGGCTACGTAAACTGGACTTGAACAATGACAACACCCACAGGTATGCTAACGTGGAAACGGAAAATCTCGCCGGGGCTCCACCCTTAGACAGAGAAATATAGGCAGCCAACATCTGCCGAGAATTCATCTTTTCTATGGCTGAGCCCCAAGTCGGCGTCAGATACCAGTGGGTCAGCCCTGAAATTACATACACACAAGCAACACTAAATGGACTCAGCAGGTTATATTTACCTATCTATGTGCTGATCGCACACATGCGTGTGTGTGTCGCTCTGTGTGTAAAATAATAATAATCAAGAAAAACGGGCCATGAATTTGAAAGGAACTAGGGAAGCACAAAAGGGGTTAAAGTGAACGGACTTGGGAGAGGTTGGAGGGAGGAAAGGGGAAGTGGAAAAGGATACGAATGTTTTTTTTTTTTAATAAAAAAGAAAATGTTAAGGCAGAGCTAGCAACTGAGGTCGTAGCTGTGCCTATGTGTCTGGGGTCTCGGGTCTTCACACTCAGGTATGAAACACTGAGGTCGTAGCTGTGCCTATGTGTCTGGGGTCTTGGGTCTTTACACTCAGGTACGGAAGGAGCTAATACAACAAGCCTGAGTGAAATGGGGACTCAGCCTGAGACCCTGCATCAAACTGAAACCCAAGAGGCAATTCTTCTTCCAATGAAACAGGGCCTAGAAATTACCAGAAGCTCCGTTAAGAAAACTCATCTTAGCTGTTTCATGCACTGGTACCTATGGGGTTTGACTTGGGCCCTTGTGACTGACCAATCAGCATGCCATAAGGATCCACTCCCTTGCCTAGATGGTAAGGGAGGGGAAGAGTGAGGAAGGAAACAGGAAAGCCTGAAGGATGGGAAGGAGAAAAACAAGATGACATTGCTTGCATCAGTTGTTACTGAGGTGAGGAGAAACTGATCCCAAGCTCTAGCCTATAAAGTAAGACACTCTTTCAAAATAAAATTGAAAAGAGGACTGGGTTTATAGTTCAGTAATTCAGTACTTGCTTAAGCAAGCATGATGGCTTGGGTTCAACCCCCAATACTAGAAGTAGAAGGAGAGGGGCATTTCCACTAAGAATGTGTAAGTGCAGGCTCTTTCTCCCATCGATCTGGTGTTGGTGTTGGTCTTGCACTGTGTGTTCTTCTGGGTGTGCGCGTGCAAAGAAAACAAAACCAACATGCGTGGGTTTTATTTTCCTGGCATCTGTCGAAAGCAAACTCAAAGCCACTCTGCAGCTAAATGCGAAGGCAAATGCCTGAGTCTCTCCCAGCTCTTGTCGGGCAGAGGAAGGATTGTGAGTTTGTCCCCATCCAGGGCTATATAGTAAGATCCTGGCCGAATGTGGAAAAAATAAACATCTATGTTGAAACCATGTTCTTAGAGCACCTGCAAAAACATACACATCCCACTTACTCTGTGGAAGAACTCAACATCCCCTGTTCCCCTCAAGAAGGCCAGAGAGTGAAGTGGCGTGGAGGCAGCGGGCAGCCTCCTATGGGTCAGTCACTTAAGGCAATGGGTCATGAAATCCCATGTGTTCCTCAAGTGGTCATTAGCACCCTGAGAGTCGGAATGAAGCAAGAGAGCGCACTAAACAACCTGTATAAGCTGTGTGAAAACCGCAGTCACCTGGACCAACGTGACTCCCCACAGAAAGCTACCCTAATTCCTGCCCCACACGAGGAGAAGTCACCATATCACCTGAACAGGCAACATGGGGTGGCAGTGGAGGGGAGCAGCCACATCCACACATCCACATCCTCTACCGACCACCATGATGACAGGCAGAACTTCCAGAGAGTCTCTGCTCACTCAGCTGGCATCGAATATTAGCACGGGCACTTTGACAAGTGATGGTATTTAAAAGCAGGGCATACTTAACAGGGTAACCTCCAACTCTTCCGGCCTCTATCTTTACACTAACTTGTAACTTGTAACTCACTGTGTAACAAGGCTTTGGAACACTCTCTAGAGGTGCGCAGAGTGCTTCTATTTTCGGGGTTTTGCTAGGATAGCATGCTGGTCGGCTCGTGGAACTCACATAATGACATTGACGAGCGTGCTTCGAAAGTTCTCTCGTTCCTTGTGTGGAGATTTGGCCTTCGATCTGGAAGTTGATGGTCCAGCTCGGTTATCATCAACCTGGTCCAACAATTTGCCTTTTCTCCCATATTGCTCCATGTATTCAGCTTAAATTTTAAAAACAAGTTGCCCATGAGAAAGGTTAGCCAAAACGAGTAAGTCCTTAGAGCGAGGTGCAGCAGCAGCAACAAGAAAAATATTACATTCTTTATATTCTCATCTCAAAGAATCCTAGTGCATATTGTCTTACAATCAAAAGTTATCGAACACCTACTTAAATCATCTTAACAGGAACCTCTATCGTAAGAACATTGTTGACTTTTGTGCTGCTTTGACTGACATAATAAGTATTTTTAGTTGTATCTGTAGGCGTCTCTTAAAAGGATTAAGATTTAAACCATGATAAAAACAAAGTCACACTGTTCAAGAAAAGTTTAAAAGAACTGTAATTTCAAAAACATTCCAATGTTAAATGTAAGCAGTCCGATAGTGCTATGCACTAGAGTGAAATACAATGTGTGTGTACAGCCATGTGCACATGTGTGCAGAGGCCGGATCTTTGTGGCCTGGAGCTCATGGTTGGGCTTGGATGACTAGCCAGCCAGCCTCAGGGATCCTCCCTTCTCATCCCAACCCTGGGATTGTAAGGGCAAACTTATCCCACCTGGCTTCCTATGTGGATCTGGCGACTAACCTGGGGTCCCCAGGTCCTCCCGTTTAACTGGCTGGGCTATCTCTTTAGACCCTAGAGCTATTTTGAATGACTAATTTGGAAACGGTATTTACAACTTAGGGACATTCTTAGAAAAAAGTTCTCAGCCTTTGACACCAAAGGCCTGTCAATATTGTGGAGTAGGGAAGGTCACAAGGCCTCACTGGGAAGCCTTCAGCAGCCAAGGGTTGCTCCGGCAGGGGAGGGGTGGTGTGTCTCAGTGCTAGTTACAGGGCTAGCCTTTCCCATGCTGTGCAGACAACCCTACAGGAACACAGGAGGGACTTGCTGGGGGGGAGAGGTTGGGGTCCTGTGTGTGAGAGAGGGGGATACAAAAAAACTAACGGAAGAGAATTTATATTGTATATGTGCATATATATAATCTTCCATCATATTATCCAAAATATATATAAAATATATAATAGTATATAGTAAAATATATAATTATATCTTTTATATTTATATATTATATAATCATATTGTATATATACATATATAATGAAATGGTGAGAGAATAAATTACAATGAATACAAATGTTTCTTGAAAAGCATTTACAATGGCATTAAATTACTAGGAGCTGGAAACAATTGTTTTCTGATGGAAAATGTCTAGAAGAAAGTTGTCTCTATGACGTGTGCCTCTTCGACTTTATAATTCTATGGCCTTATTAACTATACATACTTTTAATCCAAGATTAAAGTTCTTACCGTATGACTGCTCATTTTTAACAGTATAGGGTTCTGGTAACTGGTTTTCCTGTTTGATATTTAAATGGAATGACGGAGCAGTCTGCTGCCACTGGGGTTTAACTCCGGTCTACAATAGAACATTTAAGTAGTATTAGTAAGTAATGTAGAAGGTGTTTCATTTAACCCGTGAGTGTTTCTGTGAGCTGCTCTAGCACTGTTCTGAGAGCATCAGGACCGCTGGGGAGATGCATAGCCAGCAGCAGCAGGTCTTCCTTTCCCTGGGCGTGACCAGGAAACATTAAGAAAAGCCCTGCTGCTCCGTGGTTATGAGTGCCCGTTACCCAAACCTGGGGTGCCTATTCCACACAGCCTGCACATTGCCCATGTTAGCCACTGTCTATAAAATTCCTCTCAACATGTTTCTGAATGATGAATACCAGCAAGAAATTCTTCATATCAAAGCACACCAATGGGATGTCATGCAGTGTTTACTGCCGTATACATTGTGTAATATCTAAGTGAATTTCAACAAATCTATGTGAAAAATTATCACAGTGAAAATTTCCAAATTCTGTCTGTTAGCTTCCTGAAATGCACGTTGTATTCTAGTTATTTATAGTCGCCCTACTGTGCACTAGCAGGCCTGGGTGCCTCAACCTGCCTAGCTGTAGCTTTGTGCCCCATCCCTGCCTCCTTAGGAAGGGGTATGGGTGTCTAGGAATTCATGTCTTCTAAGTTGTCAAATCTTCCATCACACAGCTATTCGTAATGACCTCTGTTAGTGGAATAGATATTTTCATCTTCTGTGTTTCTGTGAGGTTAAGTTGTGGTCTCTCCTTTTCATGTTGAATCTTCTCTTTTCCTAGCTTTGCTAAGACTTTTTAAAACTTTTATTATCTTTTCAAAGGACCAAATGTTTGTTTCCCAGGTCTTTGGGGGTTGATTTTGCGGTATCCGTCCCACTTAGCTATGCCCTGCTCTCTCTTAACCTGCTTGGTGCTCGGCTTGTTCTTGGGGTTCTTGTGAAGACACAGAGGTGTGTTTCACAGCTGCCTTGCACTTGTCGGCTGCTGCGCAACCTTTCTTAGTGCTGCCTTCCACACATTTTGGAAGAGTATCTTCCCAATTTCATTTAATCTTTAAATTTCCATCTTGATTTTTGCCTTCACTCATTTGTTGCTCAAAAGCAGTTTTTTCATACTCATAATTTGTGTAATTTGCTGAGATTTCGTTACGATTCTTTGAGTTTTATTACACCGTGGCTAGAAAATATTCCATATGAGTTCATTTAGAAAAGAAAACTGATTTTTTTTTTTCTGAGACTCTATCTAAATTTCAATCCGAGGAGCTACAAGGAGATAACTCAATGGCATTGACTATGAAAGGAATAAGCATTAAGTAGTTCGGTGCTTTGCTAACTAAAATGCCCGCTGTTTGAAATGAGCACTCAAAATCACAATGATGAAAAAGGAAGCCAGGATCAGTGGGGTCATTGGTAGAATGACTTTTACCACTGACCAAACCCTCCCATTTTCAGTCCAGAAACTGAGGTCCAGAGAAGGAAGTGTCTCCTCAGAGGTCACAGAGTTTCACTCTGAGCCCTTATTTCCTGGCAGTGACATTTCCCTGCTAATCCATCTTGCTTTTTATTTATCCTTAAAAATTCTACACACACTAAGAAATTATGGGCACCATGATATTACTAGGTATTTGTATTTACTAATATAGATAGGAAGATAGATAGATATTACTGAGAGAATTTCTCTATCAAAAATAATCAAATCAGAGCACCAAATCAGGAATCTGATATTTTGCTTTAAGTTTGGATCCTATAAACCTTTGAAAATGGCAGTGTTGTTGATACAGATAAATTATACAGTTACCAGAGCTAACTGGGGTAGCACTCTCGTTGGCAGTTTGGCCTTTTCTTTGCTGGGTGATTTATCCTGAATAAAACACACGAGAGAAAAAAGAAAAGGCATTGACACAAATTTTATATTGTCCAATGTAAAGTACATTTTAGCCAAAATGTTCAAAGGTCAACTCAGAAGCCTCACTTTTGGGGCCGGGCATGGTGGTGCTTTGAATCCCAGCACTCCGGAGGCAATGGCAGGCAGACCTCTGTGAATTCACCCACACCGCTCCACAGAGAGACCCTGTCTGTCTTCACACCATTTTCTGTAGTGCAGAGGAACAAACAGAAGTGATGTGCAGCAGCAAGACTTAATGAAGCCTTCAAACTCGGGTCAGATTTTTCATACACCACAACTTCTGAGAATTTAACCTCAGTGTGGAGCTTACTTAGCCTTACTTCTCCCCTCTATCGCTAAAATACCACTTTTCCTCGCCCATATACCAGAATCAGCCCTTCCTGAAGCTACGGCATGTCGGGGTTAATGTGTTCAGTGGCCGTGAGTAACGGTTGTTCCTTTTCCACAATTTCCTTAGGAGGAACGTCCTGCAGCAATGACAGCATTTTAAATAAGGTTTGATTTACAGGTAGTGCTGTACCAGAAGGCCTCCTCGGCCTTCCTGAGAGAGCCCGCTTCTGCTCGGTTCACAAACACTAACACACGCACGCTCAGTGGAGCGGAAACAAAACTTTTCAGCTTGCTTTTCAAAGTTCTCACCGCATTCTCCAAACTACCTTGCTTCCAAGCCTCCTTTGTGTTGCCATATGACCTGTGCTGTGTAGACACAGAGATGGTCAATGTGACCTGCACTGCATAGACATAGAAGAGCTGGGAACGTGTCCTCCATCAGTCACCCTTGCACCCGCAGGCACGAAGTCCACGTGCTCCCGGAAACATAGCTATAAGATGGAGGAGGACTACCTGATGACTGTCTCAAAGGCAAGGAATCATTGTATTTGGTCTAGCCTCTATGTTTTGAAAGTGTGTTGTATCAGCTGGCGTTGATTCCCCTAACTGTATCACCACGTTAAAAATCTGAGCCTTCGTTCAAGACGGGGATTTTAGAAGTTTAATTTTTCTTCTTCATTCCAACTGCAGGTGATTGCCTCTGAGTGTGCACGCCATCCTTCACTGTTTAAGCTATTTCTGAAGCATGTGTGTGCACCTCCCTTGTCCTGCTGTCTCATACGCTCGATCTACCTAGGTTTACTAAAGAAACTGTGGTTCAAATCATGTCCACTTTGCTTTTGAAAATTACAAAAATGGTTAAGCAGCCATTTTTAAACATAAGAGACGGGGTGTAGAGGATTAAAGAATGGCAATGAGCTGCACACAATACACACACCAGATCAAGTGAGTGATTGTGCTCCCAGTGCCGTATCCTGAATGCCGCTACTACAATTCCTCACAGACCACACGATTTCAGAGGGAGAATGAGCATATTTCCATGCTAAATGAGAGACATTCTAAGAAAGAAAGGCTCCTCTTTGGGGAATACGAGTAAAAAAGCTATGTGATGTGATGGTTTACCTGCTCTGGAACGTTCATGTCAGAGAACACAGGCAAGTCATTGAAGTCTACTGTAATGTGTGAACTTGACTGTAAATGTCCAGAACATGCCTCTCAAGATCAGTTTACCACACAAACTTCCTCGCAGACTGACTTCTAAACTCTATACCACCAGGCTGTTCTCCCCAATTTCATCACCTTCTGGGTGGAAAAGGTGAGCGGGGTCTTTAATAGTTCTTTATTATATTTCAGAGTAGAATATGTCTCTTGCAGAATGTTCATGCACAATGGTTCTCTGGCTAACCAAAAAGAGTAGCCACACGCAAGCCAGAGCATCACGTAACTCTGGTGCCTCCAACCATTTCTGTCTTCATGGTCTCACCAGTGACTTCAAGCAAGGCTGTAGTAAACAGTTCTGCCCTGCTTTCAACTCATGGCACTGGTTTCCCCCAAGAAAATGTGTTTGTCTTTCTGTAGGGAGAGGGTAAGGCAGTGTCACTCCAGTGTCACAGCATAGGGCTCTAGGGACAGTCCACTCTGTCCCCACACACAAGCAGTCACGAAAGTGTAAGAACTGGTATCCCCAGGAGCAATTGTATATCAATACAAGACGAAGGGAATTAGATAAATGCCCTTCCTTTCCTTCCTTCCTTCCTTCCTTCCTTCCTTCCTTCCTTCCTTCCTTCCTTCCTTCTTTTCCTTCCTTCATCTCTGCCCCTCACATCCAAGACAGGGCTCTGTGTAGCCCTGGCTGTCCCGGAACTCGCTCTGTAGACCAGGCTGGCCTCGAACTCAAGAGAGATCTGCCTGCCTCTGTCTCCTGGGTGCTGGGATTAAAGATGCACAATTCCAGGACATACTCTGTCATCTCAGATCATGAGAGGACTGCTCCAGCTTCTTACAGGTACAACCGACTAGCGGCTCAAATCACTAGATTCTTTGTAGTTGGAGTCTCCTCATTCTCTTGCCAAGTCTTGGGATCATGCCCCAAACGAATGAGCTCTACACAAGTCCCTTCTGTCAGATACTCCTGTCAGGAGACATCAAGTTGACAGAATGCATACCCTCCTACCCTTCCTCTGCCCTTCCGTTCTCCACTCTCAGGTGAGAAACAGGTCACCAGCTCAGAGGCTGAATCCACCAACGCTGGTTCAACCCTGATTTCAATTGCAGCGATTAAAGCCCTGAACGTCTGTGAAGGGAAGCGCTCTTCCTCTTAAGGCTGCTGGAGTGCATTCACCCACATATGAACTTGATGTTTAAATAGGAACAAGGCGACGGATTGTTTCCACAGCATCTCAAAAGTATGGTTTCTTATAAAGCACAGATGCCTTGAGAATACAAAAGAAAAACTCTAGGGTAGGCTCAAATATGAGTACATCAGAAAGTTTTAAATCAGCCAGGAGAAAAACATTTGGAATAACTCCATGGTTTGTTGACTTAAAAGAATTATCATCTGAGCCCCAAATATTTGTTCAGCGAGTGAATGTGAGTCTAACAGACTCAGGTACACCAACAGCAACATTTTCAATTTTCTATTTTGCTAAACTGTAAAGAGAAACTGTCGATTTCACTTCAGTTCTTTGATTTGTGAACTAAGAAACATAAAGTAGGCATTCATAGGAGTAAGAAACTTCTGATTTTACTTAATAAAGCTTCTAATAATCTAGTTGTTAACAATGTAAATAGACCAAAAATTAAAACATGGGTGCTTTGAAATGTTTGAGGTTATTCCCTTAACATTTCATTTTTGTTCTGCTTCATTTAATTTTGCTTTTTTTTAACTGAAGAAACTTTTGTTCCAAAGTGTTAGAAATCTTCCCTGTTTAAAGCAATGCAAACATCCCATCATATATTTCATCCCAGGCCTTTAAAATATGTTTCAAAACAATATCTGTTCTGAAATTCTACTTAAACCCAACTCCTAGGAATCATAAGAATGTTACTCAATGCCATTTAAGCCCAAAGTAATTAATACATGGTAAGTTTTACTGCGGAATCTAACTTGTCCAATGCTTTACCAACTAACAATGCCTGTTATCTGCCTTTTCAATAGACTGTAGGAGGGCCTGCTTGTTCATCCCGGCCACCCGGCTAACTTAGACCTGAAATAATCATACAGAAACTGTAATTTTTAAATCACTGATTGGCCCATTAGCTCTAGCTTCTTATTGGCTAACTCTTACATCTTAATTTAACCCATCTCCATTAATCTGTGCATCACCAGGAGGTCGTGGCCTACCAGCAAAGTTTCTATCTCCAGCGGTGGCGGCTCCATGACTTTTCTCTGACTCTGCTTTTTTTTCTCCCAGCATACAGCTTAGCTTTTCCCTGCCTACCCAAGTTCTGCCCTGCTATAGGTCCAAAGCAGTTTCTTTATTCATTAATGGTAATCATGGTATAAAGAGGGAAATCCCACATCATGTAGACAATTATAATTTATATGAAAATGATGGAAACTTCTCTCAGTTTTAAACTTTGTTTGTTTTGGTTTTTCAAGACAGGATTTCTCTATGTAGCTTTAGTGCCTACCCTGGAACTAGGTCTTTTTTTTTTTTTAAGACATATTTACGTTTATGTGCTTTGGTGTTTTGCCTGCACATAAGTCAGTGAGATGGTGTCAGATCACCTGGAACTGGAGTTACAGACAGTTGTGAGCTGCCATGTGGGTGCTGGGAATTGAACCTGGGTCCTCTGGAAGAGCAATCAGTGTTCTTAACCGCTGAGCCATCTCTCCAGCCCCTGGAATTAGCCCTTGTAGAAGACCAGGCTGGCCTCGAGCTCACAGAGATCCGCCTCCCTCTACTTCCCAAGTGCTGGGATTAAAAGCGGGCGCCACCACCGCCCAGCTCAGTTTGAAGCTTTCAAAGGAGGTTCAGAGAAGTGAATGATACCCCAAAGACCAGAGAGCCAGACACAAAGCTGTGACCTGACGCCAACACTCACACACAAAGCACACTCACTCACTCACACTCACACACACTCACACCTGCTCCCCTTGAGGTCATTCGGGAATTCTTAGCTCAGCTTGCTGAAATAATCCATCCATGCTAGAGATCCCAGATGTGGTGACTGTACTAATAAACTGGTTATTCTAGGATATGTCCCACACAGCCCTTTCCCATCAGGATCGAATTAGACTGGACACAGAATGTGAAATCAGACAATAGTAAGCACAACTGAGCAAAGCATGAAGATATGTTAAGAACTTACCATAGACAGCTGTGGCAGGAACCTCACCGGTGCTTTGGACTTTTCCTTGCTGGGTAATTTATCCTGTAATGGGGGAGGGGAATTGTTTACTCATTTTTGCTAAATTTAATTCACTCAGCCAAGTTTTACGTTTTCTATAAAGTCAAGCACATATCATCCAAAATATCCTAAAATATGATTTACTGATGTATGATCTTACACATAGAAATCGTATAACACACCAAGGAACTATTAGAACTAGTTAGTTCATTCAGAAGGTTGCAGGACACAAAGTTCACACACACACACACATACACACACACACACACACACACACACACACACACACACACACACACCCCTTATAGACACTAGAAGTAAACAGTGCAAAGCTGAAATTAAGGAACACTTTTAGGGCAGGTAAAATGGTATCTCACTTAGGGTTTCCTTGCTGTGATAAACGCCATGACCAAGGCCACTTGGGGTGGAAGACCTTATTTGGCTTACAGGTTATATACACTCCATCATTAGGGGAAACCAAGGCAGGAACTTAGGCAAAGACCATGGCAGGACACCACTAACTGGCTTTTCCTCCTGACTACTCAGCCTGCCTTCTTACAGACTCCAGGACCACCTGGCATCACCCACAGTGGGCTGGGCCTATCCACATCAAACATCATTCAAGAAGATGCCCCCATAGACTTGCCTACAGGCCAATAGGGGTGTTTTCTCAACCAAGTTTCCCTCTTTTTCAGGTGACTTTACCATATGCCATAGTGACTAAATAAATAAATTGAATAAATTAAAAACCACTTGACCGGGACAAAGGGTACTTGCCACCAAACCCAACAACCTGAGTTTGATAGCCTAGACCCACGCACTGGAAAGGAAGGACAGACTTTTGTAAGTTGTCTGTTGACTTCCATTCGTGCGCTGAGGAATTAATTCGAGGAAAAAAGAAATAAGGTGTAAGACGTTTTAATTCAGCTATAAAGTATTTTTAAGAAGATTTCAATCTGGGGTCTCATGCATGCTGGGTAAGCGCTCTACCCGTGAGCTGTATCCCCAGCCCTCAAATGATTTGTGAACAGGAAATGCTTCTGCTTAAGATACTTTCTACGAAGGTTTCATCTGTTTTCAGTCATTTCTGGGACCATTTTGTTCTTTGCCCGTGGCTGAGTCTCTGCCTTTTCCCTGCTCTGTGATGGAGAGGAGAGATAGAGGATTGCACGCTCGGATGACACCCATCCATCAGGCATGATCAAGGCTCTCGTTGGATCCCAACACCCTGACCACCAGGAGAAAAGGGAGGAGGACTCTTTATGTCCACCTACTGTGTGTTCTGTGGGGCTGGCTCAGTCGTTCTCAACCTTTAATACGGTTCCTCATGTCGTGGTGATCCCAACCACAACATTTCGTCGCCACCTAACTGAATTTTTCTACTCTCATGAATCATAATGTAAGTATTTCATTTGCAGGATATCTGCTATGTGGCCCCTGTGAAACGGTCGTTTGATACCCAAAGGGGTCAAGTCGGTAGATTGAGACTTGCTGTTTTAAAGTAAGAGTCACCTCATGCTCGGGCGTGCTCCCTGAGCCCCGCCCATACCTCTGCAAAAGGTCTCTTTCTAAATATTCCACGTGTTTCCTATAGGAACCCTTAGTATCACTTTATACTCCACAGTGAAATTGCTAACAGTCTAGATCTTCCTTGAGCAGCCAAGTCTCGCTTTGTGTTCAGATTTTTCGTTGTTCGTTTTCATCTACCCGTCGCTTAGAAGAGAATTGCAAAACCTGTCATGAAACCCAAGCATTGGCCATGGCAATCAAAGCTTTCTTTGACAATATTTTTTTTCCCGCTAAGTTGATAAGAACTTCTCAAAATTTGATAGGTTTGTTGGACGTGATGTCAGGTACCTGTATGCCAGTACTTGGGAAGCTGAGACAGGAGAACTAGATGAGTTCAAAGTCAATCTCGACCACATAGTAAGACTTTGTTTCAAGGATGAAATTGAACAGGCTGGCTCAAAACCGAGTGTCACATGTTAGAGCTATGATCGACAGAGTTGTCACTATGCTATTGGCCTCGCAGCAAACTTTCTCAACATTAAGATGATATGATGAGGGACTGGAGAGATGGCTTTGAGGTTAAGAGAGCTTGTTGCTTTTGCCGAAGGCCTGGGCTCGGTTTCCAGCGCCCACATGGCAGTGCGCAGCTGCCAGTAATTCTAATTCCAGGGGTTCTAATGCCCTAGACTAGCCTCTGAGGGCACAGCTACACAGTGCACACACAGGCAAAACTCTCACACACAGAAAAAATAAGACTAGTTCTTCAAAAGAAGATGGCAAACAGGATGAGCATGGCAGCCAAAAGGAGAACCACTTGGTTTTGTGACTTTAAAAAGTGCCACAGAGCGGGTTCCTCCCCTCTCCCCACAAGCAACAGTTTGTGAGGCCCGTCCTTTGAGTATGGACACTTTCGAACTCTGGAAACGCTTTTAGCAGAATCTCTAAGGGACTGAAGGGTTAGTTTTTTTAACTAGCTTTAAAAATGCAATGAGCAACCACAAAAGACTTCTATTTCTCTTTAAGTACCTAACGGAGGAGAAAAAGCCAGACGACCGTCTCCGAGAAATGCCACGTCCCTCTCAGCCTTCCACGTAATGAGATGGATATGTTAAAAAACCTCCTCAGTAAATACATCCCTGCCGCCTGCTCATGTCTTCAAGTGGGATGAATTCATAAGTAAATGTCACGTTAAAATGGAACTGCCGAAAATTTAATCCATTCTATTTGTTTTAGATTAAGGTATAAAACTTCCATCTTTTCAAAAGGAAAACTGTACTCTAAGACAGAGGGAAGTATCAAAATGACTCTTAAAATTACAAAGTCAACCAAAATGGTAGGAGAGAGCCCTCCGCTGATTGAGACAGAGGCAAAAATCCTGGATGGGTTAATGATGCGTTTCTGGGTGATTCCAAGGCTTCTTCAATGGAATGTGACCGTTCTGGAGGTTGTGGGGAAACGAGGGCGTTGGTTACCAGTGTCAATTTTAGGAAGAGGGAGCACACAACTTCTAGCGATCACTTGGCTGCTTCTTAGCTCCAGCTGAATACTTGGAAGGAATTACAGAAACTAGCTCTCCAGAAAAACCACTCTATATTAAATAAAAGAAGTATTTTAGATTTGACAGTATAGACCATGGTTCCGCGATTGGGCCAAAGACTTACTTGGATGTCAAGCAAACCAGCTACTCAATTATCGATGGTGAGGATTTGTGATTTATTTTGTTAAGAAGTTTGAGCACAATGCCACCACACCGTGAGGTCTAGTGATTGCTCAGGTGTTGTGTGTTTCCTTTTTTGTTATGTGTATCTGAAATTTGGGGGGATTTTTGCTCCTTTGCTATTGTACTACTCATTGCTAAGTATTCTTTGATATATGGATCATAGCACCTGTTTCTTCATTCTCAATTTATTGTATGAATTTCAAAACTACTTGAATAAAATTTTCTTGAGCATTTAGATAACTATTATTTATTTGCTGAATAAGTTAGTGACTTGACATTGTCTACTATTAATCTATAACCTACATAATCTAGAACTAAAGATGTTAAAATCTAGATATGACGTGTCTTTCCAAAAGGCTCACCACATTGAGGGGCGGTGCCAGTTGGTGATGCTCTTGGGAAGCTATAATGCCATGAGGGTGCTATTTTCACCTAAAAATTAATGTAAGCTTATGGCAGAATGGGCTGTTGAGAGGTAGGGCCTGGTTGAAGGACGTGGGCTTTTGGAGTATGCCTTCAACACGCTGATGTCTCGCTCATCTCTTCCTCCGTGCTCTCTGGCTCCCATGAGGTGAGCAGCTTTATCCTCCCGTGCCCTCCCTGCTGTGATGTAGTACTTTGGTATAGTGCCCAGAAACGCTCAGAGCCAGGTGACCTTTAAAACCATGAGGCAAAGTAAATATCCTCCTCCCTTGAGTTGCTTTGCTCTGTTTTGTCACACACACACACACACACACACACACACACACACACACACACACAACCTGACTGGCACAATAAGGCTTTAAAAAAACTCTTTCTGTGTGTGTCTATATTTGTCAGTGTGTGTGTCTGTGTGATGGTGTATGTGAGTGTGCCTGAGCATGTGTATGTGTGTGTGTCTCTGTGTGTATTGTGAGTGTGTGTATGTGTGTGTGTACGTATCTGTGAATATGAGCATGTCTTGTGAGTGTGTGTGTATGAGTGTGTGAGTGTGTATATGAGTATGGGCCTGTGTGTGAATGTGTGAGGCATACCCATGTGTGTGTGAATGTGTGTGTTTGGTATGTTCATGTATGTGTGGGGGTGCCCATGCCTACACATAGAAACCAACCAATTGCTCGCTGACATACTACTTTGAGACAGGTCTGTCCCTGAACCAGAAACTAAGCTGATGGATGGGAAGTCCCAGCAATCCTCCTGTCTCTGCCCCTCACAGTGTTGGGGTCACAGGCAAGTGCAGTCATTCTGGGTCTTCAAGTGGGTGCTGGGGAGTCGGATTTATGGTTTCCTGACTTGCACATCAAGCTCTTAAGCGCTGAGCCATCTCAACCCCTAAGTCACCTTTAACATCATTTCCACCACAAACTCGACTTGCAAAAGAACACACTATGAAGTAACAAAAAAGAAAAAAAAATTTCCCAGGTGGAAAATCAACTTCGTCTCATTTGGGTTGCTAACAGAGTCCTTTTCTCATTTGTCACGATGTTGTGAGCTGCAATTTTTCTCTAGCTACCCAGAAAAATGTCTGCCCTACAGCCTTCCTGTGGTGGGCCGGCATCAAAACCAATGACCGTGTTTCTGCGCTGCAGTGACTCTTAAGGCCAACTGAGAAAGATCGTTACCTTTGTAAACTATTTATTTTTACAAGCTGTTGTGGCATACATCTTTTATTACACACCACAAGACTAAGTGGGAGCCCTGCGTAGCCTGCGATCTCAGCTGGCAGAGGCTGGGGACTAGGAAATGCTGCAAATTCAAGGCTAGCCTGGTCTAAAGAGCAAACCCCAGGCCAGCTTGGGGTGGGAGGGGGTGTGGTAAATAGCGAGTTTCTGTCTCCTTGGAAAGAAAAGGACTAAGTGGTTTGCAGAAAGTCACACATCTAAGAAGCCCACGTCCAGCCTCCGGCCACAAACACTCCGGGAGAGCTGCTGGGAAAACAGCTGGTGTCGCTGTCGAGCTGTTTCCGCAGCTGGCGCTTCCCTGAGAGCTGTGCTCCGTAGTTACGGTGACAGCGAGACCCAGCGGCTGGGAAAGGAACCGGAGGGAAACGCTCAACACCCGGGGTGGCACGGGGGTCGAGGGTGGGTCCCCGGGAGCCGCAGTCTGCACTCCTGCGTGCTCGGTCCCCCGGGACCCGCGACCCTGGCGGCCCCGCTCACCTGCTCGCTGCTCATGGCTGCTAGGACTTGCGAGCCTCGCACGGCCGGCCTGGATCGCTGCTGCGGGACCCTGAACCCGGGGACAGAGGTGTCCACCGCTGGACAGCTCGCTCAGCCTCGGCTCTCTCTAAGCTGGGAGCTCTAGCGTCCCTGCCTCATTTGTTGCTAAGCAACAAGCAGGCGGGTTCCACTTCCGGTCATCTATAGCTGCGTGATCAGGTCCAGAACTTTCTGGGTGATCCAGCAGGGTGGCTTTCTGGGGCCTCCTGAGGGTGGTGGCAGACACCTTCTAACCAACCTGGGTGGGCGTGATCCTCTGCCTCCCGCCTTTATTTAGCTGTTTCTGCAGATTTCATTGCTATCCTAGGCAAATGGAGCACTCGAGACTGGAGCCAGAAACGTGTTCTTTATTCAGGTGCATCCGTTTTCAGTCCTGATGACTTCTCCCACACACTAGAAAGTGAGTCTTCAGAGACTCAGTAAATCCACACGTGACCGACTAGATGAATCATTCTGTGTCAAGACAATACCCAGGCAGGGGCTTGGGAGAGCGTCAAGCCAGCCCAGAGGCAGCACCGTGAGCCACAGCTCTCCTGACCTCTCTTGGAAGATGTGGCAGGGATGTGAACGCTGAGGTCTGAAGAAGAAGAAGGCTAGGCTGTGCAAGGACCGCTCCAGGCAGAAAGAAGATCGCATACAAAAACCTGAGGCTTTGCATGGCTATTAGAGGAACAATTTTAAAGACCTGATAAAATATGGCGAGGAGTTTAGACTTTAAGGGAAACGGCCTCCCACTGTAAAGTTTTAGTTTAGTTTAGTTTAGTTTATTTGGGTGTGGTTTTGAAATGGTCTCACTGCATAGCCCAGGCTGGCCACAAACTCTATGTTTTTCTGTGGCAGCCTCCGGAGTGTTGGAATTACAGACTTCTGCCACCAAACCCGACTGTAAAGTTTTCGGTTGAGAAACGGCAGATTCCTAAACTAAAATGTATGTGACAGCTTACAGGATCTTGGCCAAAACAATATCTAAAAAGAATGACATATTTGGACGCCTCATATTTCTGACCTCAAAACTTAGCACAAAACTGCATTAATGGAAACAATACCTTTTCAGCGACCGATGTGAGAAAACTAGATATCCACATACCCAAACATGAAGCAGACAGTTCATGTCACAGAGAAAATCGACCTCAAGTGGCGTTAAAGCTTTAAAACTCTTTAAGGAAAATGGAGGGAAGGCTCCGTGGCATTTGATTTTCTTTTGTTTTTATCTATTTCTTTATTGGGGAGAATCTGCAGAGGTCAAAGGACAACCTCAGGGAGCTGTCCTGCCCTCCTTCTACTGTGTGTATCCCAAGGATTGAACTCAGGTCACCAGGCTTGACAGCAAAAGTCCTTACCCGCTGAGCTATTTTACTGATGCGGTGACATTGGATTATGCAATACCTTATTAGTGAGCACCCAAAACAACAAAAGAAATCAAACAAACTCAACTCCACCCAAGCTTAAATCTTTGGTGCAGCGAAGAACACCATCAGAAGACTAAACTGGCAATGGACCAAAAACAGCAATTCTGTACCTAACATGGAATAGGAATAATTCTTTACAAATTTTATACTGGTAAGAGATTTATACCCAGAATACTAATGAGTACTAGCAAGGACACGGAGAAACCAGAATCCTGAAAACTACTGGGAAATATAAACTGGTATAGCTACTAAGAAAAACTAGCGTGAATGTCACTCAGAAAGTAGCATTGCCACGTGACACAAACGTGCTACTCCTGCATATACACACCAAAATAATTAGCAGCTAAGAAACAAGCAAATATATGTGCACATAGCAGGAGAAAGCGACCCAAATGTGTATAAATGGAGGAATAGATTAAATGAAATATAGTATATTCCAAAACATACTACAACATGAATGAACTGTGACAATATTCTACTAGCAAAACTAGGCCCACGAAGGGACAAATATTGTGTTATTCCAACTACATGGCCTGCAGTCAACTTTATACAGACAGAGAGTAGAATGGTGAGGGCCGGTGATGGAGAATGTAAAGATATTGTTTAATGTTACAGTTTCAGTCTTACTAGATGAAAAACAGAATGGTTTTGTAGATGGGTGGTGGTGGATATACGGCCATTTAACCACACCAAACTATGCGCTGAAATGTGATTAAAGGATAAATGTATAAAACATATAAACTGTATATACATATATATATCTTTAAATATATATTTATATGTAATAGAAAATAAAGATTTGCTGTTAAAGTAAAAGGAAAGCAGGGGAGGAGAATAAAAGACTAGAAAAGAGAAGAAGAGAAGAGGAAGTGATGGGGAACCTCCTTCAGCCAATGGCCTTTGAGAGTTGAACCAGGTCGGGCGTGGCCCTATTGACTACTAGACCATTTGCAATTATACCAGACAGTAATCTTGAAACTTAACCATCAATTTACTTTCACAGGATCCCCTAGAAAGAACATCACCCCGATGAAGTAATTCTATAAGACGGTGTCCCCTCTCCCAACAAAGTCTGTCCTCGGGGTTAGGGACATCAATTAGGGGTTGATTATTAATGGTATAGGGTTGGGGGTTGGGGTGGAAATTATGTAGGCTCAGAGGCCTCTTTGGAAAACAAAGGGAAATTGAATGGGATGATTCTGACACTAAAGAAATAAAGCGATCCCTCCTCCTTGCCCTTAGGCGAAGACCAGCTCAAAATTCCGACAACCATCAATGTGCTTCCTAAAGCGGGTTGTAGATCAGAGATGGCGCCCTTCTGGGTAGGTCAGGTGATGGGGGCAATTATTTCATTCCTGTCGCCGGTCTCCTGCACTGACCCCATCAGCTCTTTTGAGCTTCACTTGGGTAGAGCTGTCTGTGTTCTTTTGGTTTACTTATCTGGAAATGTGGAAGGTGCATTCTGGGTAAAGGGAGAACAGAAATTGACATCGTATTGTAGTTCCCCTAGTGTGTTTTATTATGTCTGTTTCGTTGGTAAGATGATTTTTTTGTTATTGGTTTTGGGCCAAATGCTTGCTTAAGGATTGTATGCCACAATTTGTGCTGATTCTAGAATCTTCTTTATAAGAAGACTTTTTTTTTAAGTCTTTGGAATATATTCTCTTCATCCCAACACTTGGGAGGCAGACCTTGGAGAATCAGTACTTCAATCAGCCTTAGCTATGTGGAGATTTGGAGTGGGGCGCTTAGGCCAAAGGAGAGTATGTCTCACTCAGATAAAGAAGCCGATGAGGGCCAGCGAGATGGTTCAGTAGACAGAGGAGCTTGCCACCAAGACTGATGGCCTGAGTTCAAACCCCGGGTCCCACAGGGCGACAGGCAGCTCATGCACACACACACACACACACACACACGCACGCACGCACGCACGCACGCACACACACACACACACACACACACACACACACGATAACATAAGCAAATAAAAACAAATCATATTGTCTAAGTGTAAACCACCGAGTTCTGGGTCTGGTGAGGTTCTTTGTTCTTTCTTTTGTACCTCTTGTTTTTGAGACTGTGGACGTGCGGGAGAGAACAGTGAGCGGCGGTGTTTATCCTCCTTTGGAGGCATGGGGGAGCCGCACACTGAAATGCGGCACAGCCCGTGCAGAGGCAGGACAGCCAAACCTGGAGAAGGCAGGGAGGAAGCAATGGTGACCAGAAATGGTGACTGAAAGTGGCTTGTTTGGTGCTGTGGGACAATGGTCTGTACCCTGTCACTTATATTTTAAATAAAGGTTGATTGGCTAGTAGCCAGGCAGGAAGTAGAGGAGGGGCAACGAGAATTCTGGGAAGAGGGAAGCGCAATCCACAGTCATGACCCAGCCTCAGAGGACGCAAGATGGGATTGGCTGAGGCACTGGGTGTGAGGTCGAATGTCAGCTATGGTTTGTTTGGGGTTTCGGTCAAACCATTTGGTAGATGGAGAGAGCATGGCGTGGACAGTTAAAGACATGAAAAATCTGACGTTAAGTATGTTGGAGTTTAAGATGCTCATTCCGATGACTAAGAAAGATGTTGGGGCAGGGGAAGAAGCCAGCCAAGGTGTTAATGTGTTCATCCAGATACGCTAACTAAAGCTATGGAGACAGATGATTGCCATCAGGAAAAAGAGAGGAAGGGATGAGAGAAAGAAGAGGTAGGGAAAGTGTGTTTATGTTTGGTTCCCTAAATATCAAATGCCATCGAATTTATAATCCCACTCTGTTTGTTTTGTTGTTCCTGGTTCATGGCTGCTGAGGTGATTTTATCGTGGAGGGGAAGAAGGACAAAGGCAGTTTGAGGACAGGCCCTGAAGTCTTGTTTTCTCTTTCAGGAAACTTTAGAAACTGCACATTTTTCAACTCTTTAACCAAATGATGCAAGTACAAAGTTAAAGTTACAACAGAGAGATTAGATAAAAAAGAACCCTAAAAAATGAGGTTGGCAATTCACGCATGTGGTATTTGTTCAGGAGAACACTGAAGTATATGTGGACCAATTCCTAGGAAAACAGTGACGTTGCTTTTTTTTTTTTTTTTTACCGCATTTGACCTACTGGCTGCTAATCACAACCAGACAACCTCGAGTGACTGCATTACTTTCTTTGAACACTAGAGAGAGATATATTCACTTGCAAATCGGGAAGAGAAACTTGTTTTAGACAGAACACTTTTAACACAGAACTTTCACTAGGAACTATTTCAAATTCTGGTAATCTTGAGGTCACCAGGAAACACGGGTATGTATTAAGACAAGAGCAAATGACATACGTTTAGAAAGTAAACGGATTTCTTTGTTGGACCAGGATTTCTATGAACGGGTTACTTTGTTTTGGGTGATTTTATATGCTGTATTTTCAGACCATACCGTAAGTCATTTTTCTCTTGAGCAATACAAAGCATAAAGTCCACAAACTGCCAGTTTTTGTTCGGATACACATCACTTCTTCCTCCCCGGGATCTCAGAGGATTTGCATACTATAAGCCAAATGGTCAAAGACTTCCAAAGACTGGTGTCTGCGGATGCCTGAATCACCGTACTTCGCCACATCCTTGCCTGTCAGGTGGCTTAAAGGTCATTGGCACAGAGATCGTTCTGGACTTTTATTTGCCCAATAAAATGCTTTTCAACTTTGCCTGGTAATCACATAGATATGTAGTGTTTTCGTGATTGCTTGGGGCAACTAAAGAACTCTCTCTTTATTTGCTTTGGTTATCTTTCCAAAGAACATTCTGCAGACAGTCTATTTCTTTTTTTTCCTGATCAAAGGTTGAGTGTGATCCTAGCCAGCCATTCTCAGTCTGCCAAGTGCTTTGTTTGACCTTGTAAGTTATTTTATAAATTAATTTTATAAATCCTCCATTGCATAAGTTCCAAAGTTGAGATGTTTATGGTAACTCAAGGGGGTGGTATCCTTTCCGTCTCCAAAGCAGGAGAATCAGAACTGGTATTCATCAAACCTTAGTCTAAACTGATTGATGAACGTTAGCAAGTGACTTTGAATCTTGCTGGGACTATTTTTATGTTTTCGATGTGGGATTGCACCCGTTCAGAATTGTGGGGATTGAATCACACAATATATAAAACGCACCCTGCTTGGTTTCTAGTGCCAGTACGCATTCCAATTCCCATGTCTTTGTAACTTTCCACAGGAAATGCTCTCCCAAAGGACTCCATAAAGCATGGGTTGTGCATGTCACGGGCTCTGAAGTTATATCAAGTGCTGGTGTTAAACACAGAATGTGACCCAGGTCACATTTGCAAGTTATCTCTTGTAAGACCACAGACATGGTCGGAATTGTATTGTCCTAGGCTCCACTCCATTTCCGCAGATGGTGGGCCTCACCAAGCCCCCAGATGGTACACAGTCAGCCTCTCCTAAATGTGGGCTGGAGAGGAGGGAGCCAGGAGGGGGGCAATTGGAATCCAGAAAGAAATGAACTGTCTCGAACAGGAATCCCTGCTCCTTCACTTTCATGGATTTAAGTTCTACTTCCCAGCTCTATAAAGACCCTGTTTTTCACCCCTAGACTAACTGAATTCACCTCTCTGACACTCACACGGTCTCCCAGGGCAGTCGTCTGGGAATGCATACTTTAAATGCCTGCTCAGCCACTTCATCCGTACGTCTTACCCACCAGAAAGGAAATCATGTCCTGTCTTGTAGGGTTTCACCTACCACATTTTACTGTGCCCAACATGAAGCCGGCACTGAATACACACTTTCCATACCGTTTTTCTTTCAATTTTCATTGTTATATGCTGTTTGGCAAACAAGCTTCTTGGGTTAGAGTTTACAGACACAGTTTGAATAGTTTTTGTTGGTAGCATCTGAAAATAACCCTTTTCCTTCAAATTACAGATTCTTAAGAAGAAGGAGCCTGAAAGGCACAAAATGGCAGGCTTCTGTTTGTTGGTTTCCTCTGGCACCCGTGCCAGGAATTGAAAAAGAGCCAGAAAAGGGCACACCAAAAATGCAGAAAAGAATCCTTCTGGTCTGCTTTTAATGAAGATGAAGAATGACTTTCCTAGCTGCAAAATACATGCTGAAGTAGCAACCTCTAAATCTATTCATATTCCCCAAACAGTGGGTCTTTACCCACTCCCCCCCCTTCCTTAGCCTGCTGCATTTGAACCCCCTCTAGGATCTGCCTTCCATCTCATAGTCTATACAAACAGCCTTGTGTTGTTAATAACCTGGAGCCGCCTTTTTTGTTAACTACTCTTCAGAGTTTATGACTGCTGTCAGATCCTTAAACTTACCGCTTTCTGGGCCTTGGGGAACCATTTTACTTGTCCCTTAACTCTCTGACGTTTCCTTTTGTGTCACTTCTTCTGTCTCTGGACATTCCCTGAGACCCCAAAGCCCTTCCTGGCAGGCTCTCTCTCTCTCCATTCTCACACAGAAGGAACCTTTGAAACTCCATTTGCCACCTTCATGCTGTGACCCCAGATTCTGCCGTCTCTCAGCACTGAACACCAATCTCCGGTGCCCAATCATCTTCATGACTGATCCCTTGTTGCAAGGAGGGGGCTGCTTGTTCTTCCTGGCCTCCCGGCCAGTTTAACTCCAAAATAATCACACAGAAACTGTATTCATCAAAACACTGCTTGGCCCATAGCTCTAGTTTCTTATTGGCTAATTCTTATATTTTAATTTAACCCATTTCTATTACTCCGTATATCGCCACATGGCAGTGGCTTACCGGATAAAATTCTAACCAGAGTCTGTCTCAGGTGGAGGGTCCATGGCTTTTCTCTCACTCTGCTTTCTTCCTCCCAGAATTCAGTTCTGTCTTCCCTCCCTACCTAAGTTCTGCCCTATCAACAGGCCCAAAGCAGTTTCTTTATTAACCAATGAAAGCAACACAAAGACAGAAGGACCTCCTACACCAATCCCTCTTATTGTCTTGCTCTTAAAAACTATAGGTCAAATGGTTCTTTTCTTTTCTCCTTTGCTATTTTATGTCCAGGCCCCAATGATTTTCTAAGTGTGGTATCTTGAGATCACCATTGTTTTCTCTCTGTCTTAGAGTCCCAATGCAGTGTTAATTTCTCTTGCAACTCTTTTACGGAAGTGTGGTAGAGATTATCCCTTCCTGTAAAGGCCTACTGGGTGACAGGCACCTAGGTAACTGTATACATCCTCGGTGTCTTTCCCTGTCCCTGACCTACGCAGTCTATGAATTTAAAAGCAAAAAATCCCAACATAATCCAGAAGACTATTCCATCAGTTCCTTCCTCTTTACCAACTCACCCATAGCTCCCACAAACCTTTTCTCAAAGCAGACTCTGCTCTGGTCATCATGGAACCTCGAGTCAGACTGTGAGCTCTGCCCCTTGGCAGACTTTACTTCTCCTCTATATGTGTTGTGTGTAGCTTTATACTACACCTGCCTCAGTGTTGTATAGCTGGAAGCTTTTCTGCATCCTGCCCCGTCCCACAGCCGCTTACAAAATAATCACTCAGGGGCTTAATATAAATTAGAGTTGGTTGGTCAATGGCTCAGGCTTATCACTGGCTAGCTCTTGCATTTAAATTAACCCTTTTTTATTAGTTTATATTTTACCATGAAGCTTGGAGCTTGTCAACTCACATCTTGCATCTCTGGCGGCCACTGGCATCTCTCTCGACCCTGCCCTTCTTCTCCTGTGTCTCTGCTTGGATTTCCCACCTAGCTCTATTCTGCCCTGCCATAGGCCAAAGCAGCTTTATTTGTCAACCAATGGAAGCAACACATATTCACAGCATGTAGAAGAGAATCCCCTATCAGTGATGCTCCATCAATTGGGCTTTCTGCTTTAACAGTCAACCACAATGCTTTAGTTTTTTAAATAAGAATTCATACAGAAGAATCTTCTCATTATTAACTGTTACTGCTTGCATGAATGCTAATTACTTGTCCATATATATTTGGATATATACGTATGTATACTTATAATTTCAACTTTTAATTACTCTTTATGTCCCAGTTGAAAGATTATCTCTTCAATAAACTCCTTCCTGGCTATTCTAGGCATTTCTGACTGCCACCTTTACCAGGTGTGGTTTTACACATCTAATTGAATGAATAAAATGTCCCAGTTCTGTATTTTGAAGAATAATGATTCCAATTGCCTTCTCAGACCACAGGATATACACACAAATTAATAGAAGATGGTCTGTTTCTGGTTTGAGTCATCGGTGTTGTTAGTGTTATTAGTGTAAGTAATAAATAAAAGTGAACTCTCAGTGGTATTCCACTTCCAGTGGAATTAAGAACTAGCTTATGTTTATGAAATACGTACTACCTTATCCTTATAGAGTGAACTTCATTTTATAACTTCCAATTTTCTGCTGTAATTGTGTCAATATACATTTTTCAGGATTATAGACTGTAGACTACAAAGAGTGAATCTTAATATCAACTAAGAACCTCAGCTAATTATCACAAATCTGTGGTTTTGCTCACTCTAGCCATAAACGTTACCACACTAATACTGGCATCATTAATGGAAAGTGAGGTAGAGAAGATTAGGACAGTCTATGGGAACTCTGTATTTGCCATTGTAATTGTTCTACAAACCTGAAGTTAGCAGGAACAAACAATAATTAGGAAATCTCAATTGGGAATAACAGCATTCAAGGACTTTGGATGATAATGTGTCCATGCAGGTTCATGGGTTATCATAAATCTGCCCCTCCATGGGGGAATGACTGCCACGCAGGAGGCCATGCATGTGTGAGCAAAGCGATGGATGGCGCCCATGACAAGTCTCCATCTTCGGTTCAGTGTTTCTGTGAGCTTAAAACTGCTTTAAGAGTAAGTCATGAAGATCTCAAAGCCATTTAAAAACCTCTATACTGTTACATGTGTAGGGCAGAAAATAAAAACCATTCTGGAGGCCACTGCGTTGTCACTGTCAAATTTCTGGGTGTCCTAGCCTGCTGCTTATCTGCCCACCTGTCTATCAATGGCCATCAATGGCCGTCAATGGCCGTCGTGTTCATTGGCAAAGCGAGGCTTGTTTATGTGTAATGTAGATACATTTGGGTTCTTGATCTTCCTTTCTCAAAACGTCTAGACTGAGTTTTATGGGCTGCTTTCTGACTTCTGTGGTAGTTTTGTTGGGCTGATTTTTTTTTAAAATTGTGCTAGCATTTCTTTTTAGATCATTAGCCAAGAGTGGTTTTAAACATAAAGCAGAGATTCGTGATAGATATAATATTTTTTATATCTGGCACACCATTTCCATACAATACGGTGTTTTCTTGGCTTTCTGGTTGTGTTTAGTTATAGCAAATGCTACATAACAGAGGCAGGTCAGAAGGAATGCAAGCTGGACCCAGTATCTCCAGAATTTGATCCAGCTACTCAGGAGGTTGAGGCAGGAGGATTGCAAGTTGAAGGCCTGTTTAGTTACAGAATGGGTTCAAAGCCAGTCTGGGCAACTTAGTGAGACCCTGTCTGAAAATAAAAACGTGAAAACTAGTTTAGGAAATTAGATCCCTGGTAGAGTACTTGCTTACACAAGAAGCCCTGGATCCAATCCTTATCACCGGCAGAAAAAGGATGCGGAAGATGAAGGGGAGAAGGAAGGGGAGGAGGAAAGAGTGGAAGCCTTGGAGAATGTCTGTGTAGCACAGAGAGAGCCTCTGAATTGGAACACACAGATTGAACTGGGTCAGGGGAGGAGACTCTCCATGGATTCTGGCTGTATGAGAAGTCATGCATCTTTTCTTAACATCTTTCACCAATGCGAAATGAGAGGGTTTAATATGAGTTTGTGCATATCATCTTGCTTTATACTGGTCGGTTTCCTTGGGTTGTATGTGTCATCCAATTTGAAAACTATTGAGATCGGGTGGACCTAAGATCACTGGTGTACAGAAAAACAAGTGATTTGTGCAAGTTGATTCTACCATGTTGTTGACATGTTTTTGTTCATTGTTTCTAGAATTCTGATGGGATTTTGGGGATCCTTAATAAACAATATTATGTCATCTGCAAACAGGGTGTGTTGTGGTTTTGGATTTTGTTTGTTTTACTTCATTCTTTTCCTCTCTGCATCCCCTTCGTTTCCTTCTCTTGCCTTATTGCTCCAGCTAGCACTTCCGGTGCAAGGCTGAAAAGGAGTGGGGTTAGTAGACGGTCCTGACTCATTCATGACTTGGGTTGGGTGGCTTCAAGATTTTTCCGCTTAGGATGCTGCCACCTGTGAGTTTCTTATACACAGCTTCTTATTAAGTTTAAGTATGTTCCCTCTAGCCCTGTGTTCTCTAGGACTTTTGTCATGAAGGCATGTTGGAATTTGTCAAAGGTTTCTTTTCTCAGCTATTGAGATGGTCATGTGATTTTGAAAGCATTCGACTGGTATTTCCTTAAATCCTTATCTGTTCCAATGTGTTCCTACTACTTAAGGCAGTGTGACTACTTATGTCTCACAGGTCACCAGGGTTCTACTTGCTTTTTCTTTTCTCTCTTGTGAGTCATAGTCTCACTGGCTTAGAACTGCAATCCTGCCACCTCAAGCTCTTCTGTGCTGGCATTTAGAGTGTGCGGCACCACGTCTGGCTCTGTGTGTGTGTGTGTATGTGTGTATATGTGTGTGTATGTATATGTGTGTGTATGTATGTGTGCGCTTTCTATGTTCTCATTTTGGTTGACTTTATTTTGTGCCTCCATTTTCATAGTTCCTGAGACCCATCTTTAGGATTCTTCCTCTGCAATGCTAAGCTTACCTGGTAATAGCTTCGTTTTTTTTTTTGTGTTGTATTTTTCAGTTATAGAATTTCTGTTTTCTACTTCTCAAAGTAGTCCATTTCCCTGGTAAGGTCTTTTGTTCCTTGCCTTATGCATGTCTTCCAGCTGGCTGCCCCTCCGTTGCATTCTTTATAATAAACCTGTGATTATAAGTCTACAGCTTTCCCAGGGTATGAGTCAACCTTGCAAATTATTATTTTCCCCATGCAGGGAGACCGCGGGAATCCCCAGATCTACAGGCAGTTAGTCAGAGGCACACACGACTCTCAGGTCTTGTAATTGGTGTCTAAAGGGAGGGCGATTTTGCCAGGCTGACGAGTTTGTAGAGTCTATGCTCACTCTAGGTAGTCAGCGCCAGGATTTGTGGGAAGAAATGCAGTGTAAACTCACATGGTAGACCGCAAGTGACAGGTGGACCAAGCCTTCGTAGGTCTGGGGAGGGTCAGAAGCCCAGGTTAGCTGTTCCTCTAACTCTAGGAAGACGCGGTTGATTTTCTTACTTCTGTGCCGTGTGAAAAGTTAAAATCCTGGGATGATTGTATTGAGATAATCTGCACTTAAAGACGTAACTATGTTGTCTTTATTTAAAATAGAGCTAATATATTTAAAATGCATAAATCTATAACTGCTGGTGTCCTACTCTTTTCTCCATGCCCTGAACTAATGATATAAAACTCTTGGGTGAAAGTATCTAAATTTCCTTCAAGTGGGATTAATCACAGTCAAATCATCTGTCTTCAAATCTAACTTTTATCAGTAATCAGATTTGTATTTCTATTTACAGTGTACTGACAGATTCAGAATCCAAGCAGGGAAGAACGATTCGATTTATTGGCCTCCCAATGTGCCACTGCATAAAATTTCCAAAGTGACTCAAAATTGGCAGATGAGTCAAATAGAACTTAAATGTGTTTGTTAGTCATTTTTCTTTATGACAACTGGTAATTTCTAAAGAAAATTTATTTGTTTCTGAAGGTTGGGAATGCAAGAGATCTGGTGAAGGCCTTCCTATTGCATCAAAATGTAGCATAGGGTTTCACAAGGTGAGACAGCAAATGTTCACCTCAGGTCTGTCCTTTTCGTTTCCTTCCTTCCTTCCTTCCTTCCTTCCTTCCTTCCTTCCTTCCTTCCTTCCTTCCTTTCTTCATTTTTTGCTTTGGTTTTTTTGAGACAGGGTTTCTCTGTGTAACAGCCCTAGTTGTCTTGGAACTAGCTCTTGTAGACCAGGTTGGCCATGAACTCACAGACATCCGCCTGCCTCTGCCTCCCAAGTGCTGGAATGAAAGGCGTGCGCCACCACGGCCCGGCCTCTGTCCTCTCCTTAGATAGCACAGATGCCATCAGAGGGCCCTCAGCACACCATTAGTCCTAATTATGGACATAGGCTCTATCCCAAATGCCAACAATATCTGAATTTTAGGATTACGTTTCCAACCAATGAACTTTTGGAGTACACATTCAACCTCAATACCAACTATGATGGACTCTCATCCATTTGGAACTGTAGGTCCAAATAAACTCCTCCTCCTGTAAGTTGCCTTGGTTACAGAGTTTGTCTGCTCCAGGACAGTTCATGATGTGATGCTTTCTGGAAGGTGCTCCTAGCTAAATAGGATTGAAAAACAGACAACCACGTAGGCTGGAAACTGCTCACTGGGGCAGAGCTACCAAGAAGGTCCTATAAGAAATGAGGATGCTGCATGGCCATTCCGAGAAAGAAGAGGAGAGCTGGGGTAGGAGCGGAACTGTCTGCTCTAGGGCTCACTGGACACTGCTCATGGTACCAGTAGTGCAGAATATAGGTTAGGTGGCTCAGACTGGGTATGGTGAAAGATCAGCGTTATTAACGTGACAACTCACACTGACAGGAAAAGGGGAGGGGCAGTTTGTGAAAGTTTGAACATCATTAGAAAACCTGGTAGACGTGGCAGTTTGGTACAGCAAGCTGAGAGCTCACAGTTTGAACCACAAACAGGAAGCAAGCAGAGAGAGCACACTAGGGGTGTGGCAAGTCGTTAACCGGTCAAAGCCCACCTCCAGTGACACACCTCCTAAGTCTCCCAAAGTCTTGCCACCAGCTGGAAGCCAATTCTACAGCCTGTGGGAGACATTCTCATTCAAACCAGCACAGTCTCCTCCTAGTTAACTTTCATAGGGAAGTACTTGAGACTCAAGACTGTTACTGAACACCTTCTCCTCTGGAAAGGGAGTGGTCAGCTACAAAGTAAAGGAGAGAATTTCTCCTGGTCATATATCTGTCAATGTTTGTCCTATCACCCCCCTACTCTAGACAGTCAGACAGACAGACAGACACACACAGACACACACACACACACACACACACACACGATTACTAGCACTACTGTATCCCCTATTTCCACATTCACATGAACAAAATGCCTTTATATGAAGCAACAACAACATTTTATTTTTGTCGTGAAAAGCCGAGGATATCTTTAGGGATCTTCAGTGATAACGTTACCCAGAATGTACTTACATAAGCCATGGGGCCTAGCCAAAGGCATGGAGAAGACCTATGCAAAAGCATTTCTTGCTGGGTCAGCTTTTATTAAACTGTCCCCAGGAGCTGATATTTGGGGAAATAAAATAGTAGTAGTAAAGAAAAGCATGTAAAGTTTCCACAAGCAAAGTGTATGTGACCCAAGAAAGGACAGCATTTCAAGGCCTGTACAGTAAAGCAGCTGTGGGATGACTTGCTGGAAAATTCCTCTAAAACACAACAGGACCTGCCGCCACGAAGGAACTATTTTCCCTTCAAGGGCATGGTATTAAAGTTCAATATGTTACGTACTTAAAACACCTCCCTGCAAAAGTCTGAGCTCTTTCACAATAACCTTCCCCTCGGGGACTTGACTCTTGTTCTGTCCTTCTCAGGAGCCGTGGCAGCACTGGGGTGAAATTCATGCTGTGAGCCGTCAACTCCTGGGACTCATTCCTTTCGTGCAGTGTCCAGCATTAATAACTGGGGATCCAAGCTCACTCCTCAGGCACACAAGGGACTCATGCTAGAGAATGCAAACCTGAGAGCATTTTGCTTTCAACTAGAGAAACTATAGGGAATGGGGGACATTGTGTGATTTACGTAACAGCTGGACAGCTTGGAACACCTGCCCTAGCTCTACATAGAGGGCCAGCATGGCATCAGGTGGTCTTCGGGCTCTGCACAGCTCAGTGAAAACACTGAGGTACGCAGTACACAGCAGGGTCACTATTCTACATCTATGGCAAACAATCGGTACCAAATGAACCCAAAAAACCCTCTTAATTATCTCCCCCAAAAAAGCAAGTATAGCTTGCTCCTTGGCTCTGCTAATCCCCAAGGGCACCTCTTAGGAGTTAGTAACATCCTCTTGGACTTTATGCAACGTTCTATTTACGCATGCAACACCAGTTGTTTCAAACTATCAGGCTAGCCCCTTCTGTACAAAGGGCACTATTAGGTATCTCTTCAGATGAGCCTCTCCGCCGACCCCACCACCATCTTGGGTGAGAATACCCATGCGTGCTAGTATTCTTTGACTTATTAAAATATTCCTTTTAATCTTCTTACATTCACTAGCATTGGTAAGCTGTAACTAACTGGGGAAAACACATGTCTAAATTTAGCTTATATATCTAGTTTAAATATAATAGGTATGATATCCAATTCTCAAGTGCCTTTACAGATCTGAGAGTATGGCATTTAACAAAAAGGCTTCTAACACAGAGACATGCCAGCTCTGGCAGCATCTCCAAAAAGATACATTGTTACAAATGTATTACAATTCGCCTTGAGGCTTGCCTTTGGGTTTGGCAAAGCCATGCACACAGCAAAAAGCCACCTTCCACCGCTTCAGCTTCCTGGATGCCACCCGGGGAATCGATCTTCTCATCCTGCCAAGACAGATAGACTAAATCTTCTCCCCACAGGAAAATCTTTGGGCCTCTTGTACTCAGCAACTAACGGCAAGCACTGTTTCTAGTCTGGTGTTCTCCAAGGACTAAGGAGAGACTTGGGATTGCCTGCATAGCTAAAAATTAGCTGTCTCATTTCTGCTCGTTTATCTTTCTCAGATCTGTCTAATGGCATTTGAAGACTTAAGGTACTGGTAGCTCATTACTTCATTTGTTAAGTTTCCTGCTAAAATCAGACAGGTGTGTCTCTTTAGCAGGCTTCATAGTCCAGGACTAACAGGTTTCAAGTGTATCTTCAGAGGTTCAGAGTTCCCAGTTCCCTTTAATTGTCTTCTAAAATGTGCATATCTTTTAACCTAAAGCAATAGCCTTTTGCTATGACACCAAGATGGAAATCTGTTCCAGTTGTCTTACAGATACCTGTACGTTACTGGAAAAAGGTTCTGCTGCTGTATCAGGAAATCTGGTCTGATAAAAACTAACAGTCTCCAGAGCCTATTTTAACCCCATCCATTTTCAAGCAAAATTTACAGGTCAGTCCTGCTGTCTGGACCAAGACCAACTTACAAAGCGCTCTCTAGACAACACCAACACCTCCACCAGCTCCTGGGACTTCACCATTGGTACCAACTCTCCTGGATCAAGGACACCTACCAATTAAAATTTGGTTTTATCTGCTATTGTGTTCAAATTATACGGCTGAGCCTCGTCTGTACAACCAGGGCACTTCTCTGTCCCATTCTTTCGGGCAGTTAATGACTCTTCCCATGGCTAGCCTCATTCATAGGGCCAATAATAACAATATTTTTTTCTCTCCTAGCCACCTGCCTTCTTATCTCCCTCAAGAAGCAGCTGCTTTTAATCTCCAGGATGACAGTAAACCGGATGCCGTTCCAGCCACACCTCTTGCTGAGTATGAGCCCACCAACTCCCAGCTCTCCCCTCTCCCACGTTGCCCCATGCCAACAGGAAGCAGCCAGACTTGAGCTGGCGCCCCTTTATCCAAGGAGTCTAAAATGTTTGGTTGAGGCACTTCACTATCTACTAGCACCTCCTTATCCAAAAAGCCTGGAGTGTTTGGTTGAAAGCATCACCCCAGCTTCCTAACACCCCTTTATACAAAAAGTCTGGATTGTTTGCCTGGGGGCTTCACCTCAGCTCCTGGTATAAGACCCCTCCCCAGGGAGGCTCAAGAAAGCCTGCCAAATGGTAAACCCTCCCCAGGGAAGGTCAAGACCACTCCCACGAGCTATTTAAACTGTCCCCCAAAGAATGAACACATGGTCTCCCCTTTCCTCTCTTCCCACTTTCCGTGCTTTCCGGGGCCACCTGGGAGCATTGCATTAAACACGGGCATCTTTTAATTTGGTTTAATTTGATTGGATTGTAATTATTTGCGTAGGCAGAGAAGCTCGTCTAAAGAAACACCTAACAGGCACCATGGCGCCTTCTGAGGGCAATGACGGCAGAGACTTTGGTCTACAAGGGAAAGCAGAAGGGCAGCAATGTTGCAATAAAAGCCAGAACAAGAGGTGTTCCCCTATTACTCTGAATATTCCAACCGCCTTCAGGCACTGTAGCAGGGGAATCTTCTTGAGCCGGCAGCTTTGCTGCTGGCTATTGATTCCTGGTGAGGAAGCTGCACTTCTGTCAGAAAGTTTGTTTTCATGTATGCATCCATTCGATCAAAACTCCAAGCTAAATAATACTATGTTTCTTAAACACGGAAATGATCTAACTACAGCAGGCCGTGCATACAGGAGCCGGTTGTTCAAGAACTCTTGAGATAACGCGTCAAGTAGCCGGAGTTTGTAGGACCCTCTCTAGAACAGGGAAGCAGGAGGCTGAGGCTCAGGAGGTTGCTTTGCAGGGAAAGTCTGAGTCCCTGTGTGGGTGACTCAGCTCTGCCGTGCTTGGGGAAGATAAATGTCACATGCTTTACTCTTGGTGAAATAGGTTACTTGCGGTGGGGGTTGTAGAAAGAAACTTGTTTTTGCGATTCCAGCGAGCATGAAAGGCCTCGGAGAAGATACACATTGGGTCCCAAGGGGAACCTTTCCTTCCTCATGATAAAAGATTATCTTCAAAGTGATCTGGAACTGTTACTCCCCAGACTTTAAGGTCGGCAGATAAGAAGTGGGATTCCATTTACCCTGCAGCTTTTTCAGCGGAGCCTCGGCATGCTGGCCCAGTTGCCCCAGCTAGGGTGCAGCTCAGAAAGCTGTTATGAATCACATCAAGAAGTGGTCAGAGGCTTTGGGGACGCCTGGCCCAGGCGCACAGCTGGCTTTCTGCATAAGCGTGCTGCTGAACGTTCTGCGTTCTGCAGGTAGGCACGCTTGGGTCTGGAGGGCCAAGGCCCCAGGCTCCCTGTCTTCTTTCTTTGCTAAGGGACTCTTGACTTTGGTCAGGGCTCTAACCGGTACAGAGTCAGGCTGGGCCATTTCCCCCTTGCCCGGGAAATGGTGTAGGGATCAAGCCAATAAAGGCACTGCTTAGGGGCTTTGCAAATGAAGCCTTTCTTCCCTAATAAAAGGAACCTTCGCTTGACCCAATTGCTTAATTAATTTGTCCCCCAGCTCTCCCTCTGGACTTCCTGCTTAGAAAGGTGATAAATTCTGCCGTCCAGGCCCTCCTTGATAAAGTCACAGTTAAGAGCACCCTAGCCACCCCCAGCTGGAGAAGCTTGCCTGCTTTTCTGAAAGAGTACTGAAATCCGTGGGCTTTCGACTGATTTAAAAGTAGACAAAAATCAGCATTCACAATTGAATGTGCCCCTCTGCAGAATGGGAGTCTAACAGTGGCAATAATTTCAAAGTAATACCCTAATTATTGATTACTGATCATACACAGCTAAGGCCCTTAAAATAGCATATAGCAAAGACTCAGTTAAGGTGTCAAATGTTGTTATTGAGATGGCAGGCAAGATTGCTCATTCTGGAGTAAATCAGCCCATGATAGATTGCTTCTTCTGCCATGTAAGGGCACAGCAAGAAGGACCCATGGATGGCAAGGAGCCTCAGCCGCAAGGAGTCTGCTGGCATCTCAGTGTTGAATGTCCAAGCCTCCTGTACTGGAAGCAGTTTCTGTTTGTAAATTGTTCAATGCAAGGAATTTTTGGATTGCAGTTCAAATAGAGTAAAACAGGCCACGCATGCGCCAGGGAGTATAGGCAGTTTCTAGAATCTGACAAGAAGAAAAGTGAGATTTTTCCCCTGCGCCTCCAGAAAGAACGCGGGGATGTGCTGTATGAGAGACAATGGGTAGCATTGTGAGCCCCGCAGAGCCCCGCATCTGTAGCCACCCTTTACACCAGCAGAAGAAAACGTTACACCTAGACAGCCAGGTGGGGTGTGCTGTGATGTTAGCTTGGCTATTCCTGCTACAAGGAACAGAAGCCGCGACCCGAAAATCAGATCTACGTCTCACACATAAACGGGGAGCAAGCACCGGAGTCGGAGTCAGCGTGTTCCAGATTAGCTTAACTGTACCATGAGGTCCAGAGCCCATGCCGTCTCAGCCTGAAGGCTGCGCTGGTCTGCTCCTGGTGGAGTTTGTTTACTTCAGTTCCAAGCAGTGGGTGGGAAGATCTCCTCAGAAGCACGCAGCCATCCCTAAGCCAGTTGCGAGGGAAAGACGGAATCTAGCTTGGCCCCTGGCCCCATGGGAAAGCTTGGTGGCTTCCTTCCTGGTTTCTGTAAGGAGGGACATGGATAGAGGACCATGTGTGGTGTAGCAATGACCACAGTCTGTGCTCTCTCAAGGATCCCTCACAGCTTTTTAACCCAGATCCCTGGATTTCCAGTCCTGTAGCCGTGAACCTGGGATGATGGAGAGTCCCTTCTGTGGGCTCCTGGAGCAGTGTCCGGTGCGCTGCGGCCTCTTGGTGCCAGCTGTCGCCATTCTAGCATGTATCTTCATGACTTTATTATCCCTGCCCCTCTCTTTTCTTGCCCCAACGCATCCTCCTCAATGGACAGCCCATAGGTTTCTCTGAATCATTTGGGAAATGAAACAAGATATAAACAAATACATGTAACATGTGGGCCGGCTTGTTGAGGTTTATGTCCTGCCCGGTTCCCACAGCTGGTAAGCCCCCAAAAGAAAATCACACAGAGGTCTCCAGAAGATTATAAATCTGATTGGCCCATTAGCTCAGGCTTCTTCTTCTTTTTTTTTTTTTTTTTTTTTTTTTTTTGGTTTTTTGAGACAGGGTTTCTCTGTAGCTTTGGAGCCTGTCCTGGAACTAGCTCTTGTAGACCAGGCTGGTCTCGAACTCACAAAGATCCGCCTGCCTCTGCCTCCCGAGTGCTGGGATTAAAGGCGTGCGCCACCACCGCCCGGCTTAGCTCAGGCTTCTTATTAGCTCTTGTAGCTTATATGACCCCATTATTCATATGTATGTTAGCCACATGGCTCAGTACCTTTTTCAGCGGGGCAGATCACATCCTGCTTCTTCCGTGGTCTGGGCAGGACTGGGGAGGAATGGGCTTCCTCCTTCCCAGCATTCTCCTGTTCTCATTGCCCCACCTTTACTTCCTGTCTGGTTGTCCCACCTATACTTCCTGCTGGCCAATCAGCGTTTATTTAAAACATGATTGACAGAATACAGATAATTCTCCTGCACCAAATACGGAATGGAAAATCATATTTATAATATTATTTGAGTCTTTTTAATGTTACGGAATACCAAGTTAAAATGGCACAGAGCTGATGTTCTTTTGTAGGCATACAAAGTTGGAGAGACAAAGTCTCACAGAGCAGGGACATACAGTCCTATACCAGTAGATGGATATTGTGGAGAGGGAGAGTGGGTATGCGTGGGCGTGGTGTGACCACATGCACACATGTGTGAATGCTCACACATGCACACATGCATGCACACACACTCAGGAATATGCACACACATACAGAGATAGAGACAAGATAAGGAAGTGGCTATCTCAACTGTCAATGACAACTTCCAAACTTTGAAAACCCACCAACCTCAAGTGGGAAACAGCCAGAATTAATTTTAGCCATTTGGGAACAGATCCCTCTTTTTGACTGGGACCTATGCATAGTTCCACTAGATTTTCTAAGTTCATTTGTCTACATCATGAAAGTTTGATTTGTGTTTATTTTGGCTCGTTGAAAATTCCACAGACCTCAGTCCAGCTTTTCAGCCCAGAATATTCCTCCTAAACAGTGTTTGGCAGAAATTTTCTCACTTTCATGTTTGATTATTAAGTTAGAGAGAAAATAAAGATATTAAGGTTTGTTCATGCTTCTCATCACTGACATTTTCCATAAATAGAAACTTTGATCACTGTCAAAGACAGCGATCGGGCATCTGTCTCCCTGGAGAACAGAATGTGGGTCTCTGATTCAATTACAGGTGGAGCTGAATTTGAGAGCTCAAAACTATCTGCCAATAATAGCTTTGGAACCACAGAGACTGCTAAGTGCTAAGATTTGAAGTCCAACGAGAAAAAGGCCTACTGTGGGTCATATTCACCAGCCGCCACCCAGTTCTTCACACGCCCATCCAATGGCCACCATGTGTGGCTGTCCACAGCAGAAAGCCCAGCCACTGTTAAAGGCTGTACTTCAGTGACATCAAGCAGTCTATTTTCAAAAAAAAAAAAAAAACAAAAAAAACCGAATACCTGGTTTTCAATCAGTCATTGGGATTTAGTATTGCTTAGACTAAGCCAAAACTATTTTAAAATCTTATTTCTCAAACTGAAATACAAAGAGAAAGACATAAGGAGCACACACAACCTAAAGGTAAATAGCAAAAAACAAAATACTATTTTTCTATAAATCCTAAAATAAAAACGGGAACTCAGCTGATGGGCCTTAAAAATATCACAATTTTTTTCTAAAAGGAAAAATAAAACTTTTTGCACATTCTTTAACCTTGATATTCTACTTTCAAGAAAAAGTTATCTTTTAAAAAAATATTTATTTATTTATTATGGATACAGTATTTGTCTGTGTGCATGTCTCCAGACCAGAAGAGGGCACCAGACCTCATTACAGATGGTTGTGAGCCACCATGTGGTTGTGGGGAACTGAACTCAGGACCTTTGGAAGAGCAGGCACTGCTCTTAACTACTGAGCCATCTCTCCAGCCCGAAAAAGTTATCTTAAGGAAATAATTGTGACTAGATCATAACATTCAGCATTAAGGATAATAGCTACCTTGTCTCTGATGAAGACTGTTTTTAAAATGAAATGTCCCAAAGTGAGAGAACTAGTTAAATAAGAGATGAGCCATCCACACAATGCCAGGTAATGGTATTACTGAAAATAATGTTATGTTAGGACATTTTGTGGTAAGAACCACCTTGTGATGTATTAACTGCATTGATACCTTATAAAGGCTTAAACTGGCCGGGCGGTGGTGGCACACGCCTTTAATTCCAGCACTCTGGAGGCAGAGGCAGGCAGATTTCTGTGAGTTCGAGGCCAGCCTGGTCTACAAGAGCTAGTTCCAGGACAGGCTCCAAAGCCACAGAGAAACCCTGTCTCAAAAAACCAAAAAAAAAAAAAAAAACCCAAAAAACCAAAAAATAAAAAACAAATAAAGGTTTAAACTGAGTTTTCTTATTTTGCCCTTTCTATGGGAAGTGCATTCTCTGCTTTAATTAAAATAATAAAACATAATAGAATGTTTTAAGGAGAGATTTGTAAAACACTATGTTTCTTAAACACAAACTCCTCGATGCTGTGAAACAGATACGAAAAATTCAACTTGTAATCTGTTATTAATAGAATATTCTTGTAAAAAATACAATCTATTAGTTTTTAATCAATATAGTTATAACAGCAAATGCAATGTTTATTGAAGGCTCTGTGAAAGCTCTGGTGAAGTATTAATCTAATTAATCTTTATCAATGGAAAAATCAGGAGTCAGATACTGGGGTAAAAACCTGAAAGATCAGAGAAGCAGGGGAGCAGTTAGTAGCCTACTTCCTCTCTGGTTCCTCCCACCGGAAGGAGCAGAGATCCTCGCTCAGTCCCGCCTTATACTTCCTGTTTCTTGGTCGTCCAAACCTCTATGGTCAGCTAGTGGCTAGCTCTGCCCTCTGACTGCAAGCAAGCGTCTTTGTCAGCACACACTCAAAACATCTCACAACGCTCGGCTCGCACTGATGTTGAGCCTTGCTCTATGGAGAGCAGGTGGAAATGATGAGAAATGATGGGTGAGTGAGGCAACGTGGCAGACACCGCAGTGATATTCATCGTAGCTTTCGGTACATCCTTTCCCTGGTCTACTGTGACCTGAATAGTTTGTCTCTCTCAAAATCCACGGGTTGAAGTCTCTAGTGATGGAATGCCCACGGACGGTACTGGTGCCATTAGAAAATGAAACAAGGCCAGGAAGATACCCGGCTCTCTTCACCATGGAAGGACACACTATGAAGACCTCTCTCTGAAAAATGGGGAACTAGGTCGGCTTTGATCTTGGGTATTCAGCTTTCAGAACTGAGGAAAAGTAATGTTTGGGGTGTTTAAGCCGCTGAGCTGTGGCATTTTGTTACAACAGTCAGAGTTGACTCGGAGAACTACAAATGCCGCAAAGCCTTGGAGAGCAATAAACTTACCATTTTGTTAGCCAGAGACCAGCAAGAGTTGGGCAACAGGGGATCCACTTCAAACTGCATGATGCTCTTCTTCTCCCGGAAATTATGCAGACGTTGCCATAGTTTTTAAAGGGCTGAATGAAAATCTCTGCCTAAATTTGTAAACATTGCTGAAGCCCAGAGATGAGTTATTCAGCAAAAGGGACAGCAGGACATACTCTTTGCCTGCGCATAGGAACAGTCACCCCTCCATGTGACTAATAATCCATGGCTGGAACAATGACTCCTGGCTGTAGGAATTCCTTCAGCCAGTAGCCTTTAAGTTACCCGCCCATTTGGGCGTGGCCTCTTATACTATAAATGCCAATGTAAAGCACCACCAATGTAAAGCACACTTTTGCTCTCTCTTCTGGCTGCTGGATTCGGTTGCTGTTTCCCATTGGAGCAGAGGACTGAGATCTGTGAGTCTACCCCTAAATAAATAACCCTTTATTATACTCAATTCTGAGCTAGTATGGGATTTCTCTTTAGCGTCGGTCTTCATTACTGGAAAAAATAAAGCAGGAACATTTACTTAAAAGGTAAAACACTGGAACCAGGTCACTTTGGAGTGGAGACCATCATTAAGAAGGAGTTGCATGATCCCTTCCACAGAATTCCTTGGCCTTAAACAAAGCAGGAAAAAAAAACGATTTGTCTGCCTTCTTTAAAAAACTGCAGAAATTCATGTTTCAGATTTTAAAAAGATATAATTTAGAAAAAGATAATGCTTTCTGCTAAGAATGGAAACTGAAGTGAAAAAATATTATGATTCATGTGAAGGCTTTGAAACATCAACATCCAACAGGAAATGAAAGGGCTTCGGGAGACTTGGGGACAGCGGTAGCCTCTCTCCTACCCACACCTCTGTGAACTGCAAAGAGAGTCTTATTTTTAGGAAGATCGCTATCACAATTGCAAACAGCACTTCTGGACGCGTGTCCGCAGCCTCATGCCAGCTTCTTTGTGGTGTTGTTCAGCCAAACCCACCAGAACATTCTGTTTTTCAGAAGTAGCTCTGTCTCAGAATCCGTTCACGTGGAGAGCAGGGGAGGACTGCCGTGCCTAAGGAGCACCCGCGTTTCGAGCAAGGGAAATCTGGGAGGAGTCTTGAGGAGTCTCCTGCAAAGAAATCTTTTTTAGCTCCGAGTGAATTCCTCTGCAATTAGTGGTCTTGAAATGACAGCAGTTGTAGGAACTGTGGCCAGAGATCGGTTGCTTGCTTGCTTCACGGGAATATTCTCAGCCCCAGAGAAACATGCTGCGGGGAATTTTATGACACACACAAATGTTTTCAGAGATTTATGTGCCTCTCTTTCAAAGGTACATGAAGCAAGGGAATAAACAGTGAAAAAGCAAAAATGGTCTCTGATCAGAATTCCCCAAATCTTGGAAAATATACAGGGTGTACACTCCCACAAAGTATTGTTCCGGAACAAGGAAATGTTTCTCAGTTTCCCAAGCCACTCTCCAAGAAGCAACTTAAATGGAGAAATACAGTCCAAGATAAGTGGCTACAGAACACTAGAGGGAAAATGACTCTCATTTCCTGACATTACAAAAGAAAGGTATAATATGAAACACCAACTCAGAATTCCAAAATCCTCTCAGATCTTCAAAGATAATCTATTAGCTTAATTTCACATTTTTTTTATGCTACTGCCGAGACAATTTTCCACCCCTTTAGTAAATGCCCTGATTATCAAAGAAATGCACGTTCACCAGAAAGAATTGTAAAGCCTGGAAAAAATATAACCTCTATTCCGCTGTGCAGAATCCAGGTTAACGGACTGAGGGGATCGCTGGGCTCTTCTGTGTTCTGGTCTGGCTGTGAAATGCCCCTAGGCTCATCTCTTGCAGGCCTGGTCCCATTGCAGAGCGGTGCTCTCAAGCATGATACAGCTATGGCCTCTTTAACACTCAGCAGTTATGATGACCACTTGAAACCTGTACGCAGTTGGCCAGTTAGGTTCCAGCAGGGAGTGGCAGAGAGATTTCTGAGACCCCGCTCCTCCCCACCGACATTTACTGGGGGGAGGGGTTCAAGCAGCTCCACTCCTCCCCAGGAGAGAGGTGGTTACTGGGAGACATTTTCTTCTATAGTATAGCCTCATGTGCATTGCTCCAAGAAATAATTCCACACCCGTTGCACCGGAAAGAAACGCCAATTAAAATCATTGGTTCGCCAACCTAGATTTGAACACAATTGTTACTTTGGCCTTGGTTGGTGCTCTATTTGGAGTCACATCACGGTCCCTAGTGCAGCAGTGTCCCTATATGGGACTTTAGGAAATCGATCAAGCCACCAGAGTTCTGCCTTTAGTAAATGAGCCCACTGCCGGACTCAGAATTCAATGGCATTATTTAGGGGTAGTGAGGTTAGGAAGTGGAGTCTCACTGGAGGAAGTGGTCCCTAGGAGGTGAGCAGTTGAGGATCATAGCCTGTCCCTAGAGTCATCCTGTTTTCTCTTTCTACTTTTTGGGCATCATGAGAGGAACCAATGTCCTGCTCGTTCTTGTTGCCTTGGTAACTCCTTCCATCCTGCCTTAGACCTCAAGCAACACAGCCGGCTTCCCCCACCCCTATTTAAACTGTATTTGTCACAGACACAGAAAACCAGACCATGACCGGCTTTCGGCTGCTATAGAAAATCCCTGAGATAATCATTTTACAAGTTGAGAAGGTATATCTTGGCTTATAATTCAGAGGTTCAGTGCATTGTCGCTTGCCCTCTGCTTTATGGCTCTGTGGCGACATGTTGCAGAGGAGACCTGGTCACCTCATGAAAGCAAGAAGCAGTAGGGACTGATGACAGGCCAGGCCTCAAAGCTCCTTTGCAAGCTGTGTCCCTAGTGACTGAACTTCATTCCACTAAGTCAACCTCTTAAAAGTTCTGCCATCTCCTGATAGTGCTACAGGCAGGTGACCAAGCCTTGAACAGAAACCTGTGCGACTCTTTCAGGGCACAGCATGTATACTTCTGTTTCATACCTTGCTGCATGTGTTTAAGATGCAGCTAAGACTATATTGCACATACGGGGCTTTTTCTGTTGATGTCCATAACCCAAGGTTGAAGAGATAATGCCCAGTGTTTGTTCTAAAGGCTATAGTGTTTGAATGCAAGAATATGTCAGAATTTGCTGAAAGGCTTCTATAGTTTGTCTGTTTTCACATTGCCCTCTAGTGCAAGGTGATGATAAAATTGATCAGCTATTGGTAAGAAGTGTGCTAGAAGCCTCAGAACTTCATAAGAAACTCTATGTTATTGGCAAAGGTTTTTCTGTCATTTGGCAACAAGCCAAGGGACTTATAAGGCAATGTTCTACTCATTTTTTGTAGAACCAAACTCCACTGCTTGAAGGCAGGAACCCAAAGGGTACTCAAAGAAATGAAATTTGGCAAAAGGATATATTTCATTTTGCAGAGTTTGGAAAATTAAAGTATGCACACCATACCACAGATACCTATTCAGGATTTCAATGGGCAACTGCTTTGCATTCTGAAAGGGTTGACTCTGCAATGACACATTTATTAGACATTATGACCATCATAGGAATACCTGCACAAATTAAGGCTGACAATGCTCCAACACATGTGTCTAGTAAAATGAGCTAATCTTTTAAAGATCACACCTTAAAAGATGTACTTAATAAACAGAAAGGTGTAATAAAGACTCCCAGAGACAGATTACACAATGCTGTATTGACTTTAAATTTTTCAAATGCTAATGAGAAAGGAACAACAGCTGCGGAGAGACATTGGATAGTAGTAAAAAGGCTGAATTAGATCAACCTGTATACTTTAAAGATGTGTTGACCTCAGAATGGAAACCGGGACATGTTTTATGTTGGGGAAGGGGTTTTTCTTTTGTTTTCACAAGAGAAGAAAAGCTGTGGATACCATGAAAATCAATAAAGATAGACTCAAAGATGAGAGACATCTTGGTTAGGCGAGACGATAAGTTCATCAAACAGCATAGCAGTTTAATCTAAACTAACATATAAGACTAAAAATGCCTTTTATCTGATCAGACATAACCTTCCAAAAAGAGAAACTCCCTGAAGTTAGGGTTGAGGCAGGTTTTGTTTTTGTCTTTCGAGGAGAATAAAAACATCCAACTAAGGAATCTAAAGACCACTGGACAAATGAGACATCTGAAGAAACAGGACAAATCATCCAGAGAAAATGTCTCAAGAAAAAGAGTAAATTGACCTGTCGGCATAGTACATTTCCAACAAGATAACATTTCATAAATCTCCCCAGCTCTTGTAAACCAGGCTGGCCTCGAACTCACAAAGTTCAGGATAGGCTCCAGAGCTACAGAGAAACCCTGTCTTGAAACCCCTCCAAAAACTTCCCAAATTGTTTTTGCTGTTCTCTACAGACATATAATGCAAATGTTCTTTTTGTAGTCCCAATTCAATTAAAATTCAAAGCTGGCTTTGGAGTTGAAGCATGGCTCTTTCCTTCTCTAAACCCAAGCATGCTTTTTAAAGGAAAATTCAAGATCTGTGTCTTATGTTAGAGGTATGGGACAGAAGAAAAAACAAAATTAAGGGACTATTCTATCTCCACTGATCTCATAATACTTTGGTTTTATTTTGACTCCTTAAAACTTTTCTTAAGGTATAAATATTATCTCAAAATTTATAAAATTAATATATATTTAAACTCTCTGTCATGATATTAATGGTCATATAGAGTACTGACTAATACTAGAAAAAGACTTCATCATTTATAGCTTCCTGTACATGATTTCAGGCTTCAATCTGAACCAGGTAACTAGAAATTAATCTTATGTTTAATTTAATATTATTTTTATTTATAATTTATAAATATATATTTAACAAATTGTGTTCCTTTAACCTTTCTGATATCTGCTTCATATGACATTTAAAATATTTAAGTTTTCTGCAGTAAACCATGACCACTCCTAACAGTGATCTCTGAGGTCTCCACAAGGGCCCCACAATGGCATTCCACCTGGACTGTGGTAATGACACTTAGCTGACAAACACCACCCAAAGATCAGATAAGATGATTCATAGACTGCTCCACCCAGGACTTCAGATAAGCCCTGCACTTTCCCATCAGACAGAGACTGGACAACAGCTAGCTCTCCCAGGACCTGAGCATCATCCCAATTTCCCCAGGGCTCCCTAAAGACGCTGTTGCCCCCAGATGATAGGGAAGAATTTTAAGAACACAAAGCCCACATTCCACATTCCCGAGAGGTGGTGGGTGGCTTTTGGTTGTTCAGTGGATTATGGGTGTTTGTCATCATTTGGAGGGGTTGGTTACAAATTGTTACTGGTCGTTGTAAGGGAGAAAACTAAGAAAGGGAAGTTGGATTCAAGGATCTCTTTCTAAAAAGACAAAGACAAGATATAGGAAGGATAGGACAAAAGGGTAGATTATTGAATCTACTTTAAACTAAAAAGCAACTATTAATCTCAAAATTTTACATCGGTGTGTATATCAATACAAATTTAAAGTTATTTTATTATACAGTATATATAGTTCTACTTTAGTTTAATGTATTTTTGTGTTGATACAAATTTAAGGTTATTTGTGTTATACTGTATATATGTTTCTACTCTTTTTTCTTTTCTTTCTTTCTTTTTTTGTTTTTGTTTGTTTGTTTGTTTTTCGAGACAGAGTTTCTCTGTAGCTATGGGACCTGTCCTGGAACTTGCTCTGTAGACCAGGCTGGCCTTGAACTCACAGAGATCTGCTTGCCTCTGCCTTAAAGGCGTGCACCACCACCACCCAGCTATGTTTCCACTCTTGTTTAAGGTATTGTACCTATGCAGCACATTTAACAATGTAATATAAATTTCTAGTCCTTAAGAGTTAATATTACAAAGAATTTGGACAACTAACAGATACAGGTTAGTAGTCAGTCATCTAATAATCAAATTTGTGGACATTTAGATACGTTTCAAAGTTGACAGAGATATATTTTGGATAGATAGGTGGTCTTTAAACCCTTCAGAGACCTACAGAATATGGCATTTAAGGTGTTTTAATAACATACGGTTTTTATGACAGTGAGACATGTCTACTCTTGGCAGCATCAGTCTACTTCAGAGAAGGAGATGGGCATCAAAGAACCTCGATATGGAGTTTGCTTTCTTTATGTCAAAGTTAGCTACTGAACAAGAAACTGCCCTTGCCTTGACTGATGGCAGTATGCTGTTCAAATTGGACAAGCAGGACACAAAAGAAAGCGACTGCCAAACATTGTCAAGACAAGGATGGAAAATCCTTCAGAATATTCTGCTTCCCCATAGAAAAGTCTGTTGGATATGCTAGGCCTGTAGGCTGAAGGTGGATGCCCCAATGTTGCAGAGAAACTTTGGGTGGCTTTTAAGGCAGCCAGCTGTTTCTGTCATTTCTATAGTTTTGGAAGTTGTTTGCTCTATATTTCTTGTTTACTTTAGTAATAGTATATCTTTCTTGGGTCTCTGATGGAGTTGAAGATGAGATAGTTACAGTTACAGTTTTTCTTGTTACCAAATTCAGAAGAGAAACTCACAAAAAAGGTATAAAGTGTTTAAGGTTGAGATACATAAAAGCTTAAATTGTTTACCTATGAAAATGTTTTGAGGTCTAAAAGATAGTTTTGGGTTCCTAATATAAGTTAGGATAGAAAGTGAATTAGGTACAAAACTTTGGGTTCACCAAGACAGGATAGAAAATGAAGTATTTTCTCTGAAATTGCCAAATGCAAATTGACTGGTGAATTTCTTTCCTGATAATTGTTCTTATTGTAAATAATTTTACTCTGTTAGAACTAAAACCTTCCTTCCCTTCTTATTTGGACAAAAGGGGGAAATGTTATGGGATATTTTGATCATATTCTGATACTTCTGAGACTGCCAGTAAAGTTTGCTTTGAATCAGAGGGCAGAGCTAGCTATTAGCTGATCAAAATTAGTCATAGAGGTTTTGGAAGACTGAGGATATATGGGGAGACACAGGGAGTAGTAGGGAGAGGGTTAGAAAGATTGCTGGTCCTTTTTGATTGAGGAAGGAGAGAGAGAGGAGTCACTGGTCATTTCTTTACCACTTCTCTGATCATTCAGGTTCTTACCCCAACATCTGCCTCCTGAGTTTTTATTGATAAAGAATAATTAGATAAACACATTAGATATTTATATATACATACATTGTTCTTTGTGTCCAAATCAGATTATCTTTATTTATCTAATATTTTTTCTTGATGAAGGTTCCAAAAAATTGAGGCTTGCCTATATGTAGAAAGGAAAACCATTCCATTTTAAATTTTGCAAAAAAACTGTAGTCATTTCTCTGAAAAATATATGCAAATGTTAATAAGCACCTGGAAAAAAAACCTCTCAAGGTCATAACTCATCATTAAAAAAATATCCAATCTATGCAGAGATGCCATTGTGCCCCCTGAGAGGACACACACGCCACATATACATACCATAGACAGTCACAAGAACAGAGGAGAATGTTAAATCTTTAGGTTTACTGCTTGTGTGGATACAAACCAGAAAACAATGTGTCAGTTGGTTACCATTAATACGTGGCACCAGTTCTCCTTTGTATATGACCAAATGAAATGAGATCATGGGTCCCACAAAAATTTGTACATACATGTTGCTCAGTATCAGGATTTATTTTTAACCAAAGTGTAGAAATGAGTCAAACATCTAACAACTAATGATAAAGAAAATGACATGTCTATAAATGGAGAGGATATTATTTATCAAGAAAAGGAAAGCAAATACTGATTTACACTATAAAATTTATAAATTTCAGAATGCTGAGTAAGAAGCCAGTCACAAAAGCCCATTTTAGGATTTCATTGGTATGAAATGTCTAGAATGGGTTACTGCACAGTGATGCTGGATTTCTTATTGAGGAGGACGGAATGTTCTGGAATTACTGGTGTTGGTTTACATAAGCCGGTAAATAAACAAAAACATTGACATAAACTTAAAAATCTTTAAGTGGGTCAATTTATGATGTGGGAGTTACACTTCCATAAATCTGTTGTCTTGGACGGGGAAGATGGTGACGCGCCTTCAGAAAGCGTGAGTGAGGACCCCAGTCAGATTCCCAGCAGCCGCATACAGCTCTAGTATGGCAGCCGGTTACCCCAACTCTGTGCTGGATCTGGGACTCCACTGGCCAGGTAGTCCAGCCAAGTCTCTAACGCCAAGCTCAGGGAGAGACCTCATCTCGTAAAATAAGGTGGAGGGTTAGGAGATGACTTGCACAGTACTCAGACTGGATTCCCCGGAGCCCACAAATGTGCTGCATGGGTGTGGCAGCCTGCCTGTAATTCCACTACAAGGGAGGTGGCCACAGGGTTCCAGATTAGCTGCTGTGGGCCAGCTCTGGAGTCAGTGGGGGCTCCGCCTCCATGACAGAGATTGACAGTGACCTGAGGATACTCTTGATGTCATCTCAGGCATGTGCAGGCTCACATCCCTACATGTACACACACGGGAATATGTGCATACAACATACACAAACACGAGGTAAGAGATTCATAAGTGCATTATACAAAGCATGGCTCGTTTTCTATGATACCATATTCTTCCAATGTGACTACTTCTGCCGTAGTAATTAGCAATATCACTAATATTGCCATTTCCAGGTAGAGTTCCAGACTGTGTACTCATAAATGCCTAGCATTTGGGCAATTCAGTTTACGCTGAGGCAAGCTACAGAACCATCATCAGAAATTTTAAATTAATTCACTGGCTTTTATGACAAGTTCAAAGCTAATATAGAGCACCCCCTAGGTAGAGAATAGAATGAGGTTTATCTACATTCAAAAGTTACGTAGATGATAACAAATTGGATAATAATTCTAATTTTGCTGCCAAAATTTTTCCCAGGGAGAGATGTTAAGGACATCTACCCCTCCTCCTATGATTCCAAAGACAAACGGAGGTACATCTCTACCAAAGTTCACTCCAGGGGACCAGGGAGTTTATTGGGGGGCTCCTGACAAAGATGAGAGGTGACTGGGTGTGGATGCTCCCCATGACACAACCACAGCGGGAAGACTTTACCAGCTCAGATGACAGCCTTCCTATGGCAACCTGCATAGGGCCCCTCCCCTATGCAGCCTTCTGCTCCAAGGTCACATGTAATTAAGACCGTAGGGTGTATAACAGGTGGTAGAGAGAGAGTATCGTGATCCTCACCGCCCTTCTATGAGGGTATGTAAATGGCCAACAAGCTAGACTAATCTTTGGCCAGTGGGCACAGCTGAACTCTCCAAGATAGTAGCTGCTTGGTTCAGAAGATAGCTCTGTACAACAACGCTCAGGTGTGCAAAGTGGTTCCCGTTTTTAGCCTTTCTGAGAAAAAAAAATTATATTCTTCTGGTTAGTTTGACGGACCTGGTACTTCTTTAGCTTTTCCCTTCCGTTCTGGCTGCGCACGCAGGTTGCCTGCGTGTGCAGTGACCTAACAGAAATGGTGAAGGGATCTGGGAAAGAGGATCGCAAACGGCACTGTGGCCACTTTGAGGGAAAGGTCACCTGTTTCTGGGGACGGTTTGCAGTTAATTAGTTGTTTCCAGTTTTATATGAATGGATCTCAGTCAGTCTGTCGAGGGATTTTCATAACAAAGAAGGAACTGGATAGTAAGACTTACGTGATAGAGGCCGCATATGGATAGCTGCGGAGGAAATGTAGCAGCGCACTTAAATGTCGCTGCGCTCCTCCAATCGCTTCCTTCGGTCTTTTATCATTTTTCTCCTCCCACGTGGGATCTGACTGAAGAGCCTAGACTGAAGGGCAGGCCTGAATTGTGGAAGATGTTTTGTGCTTCGTTCCGGCTTACTTCTTCCTTAATCTGAGCTCATCACCTTGTTCTTTTGCAGTAACGGACAACACCTGTATTTATGCTTCCGTGCTCACCAAACCGTCTTTTTAAAAGCCAGCGCTCCAACAAAGCAAAGGCAAACTGAACTGTCCAGGGCCTGCTCCTCTACCAACGTTCTCTGTGTTACTAAACTGACAACCACGCAAATTCACTAAAAGTGAAACTCTGACCTTGATCCCTATAAGGTACGTTCCCTCACTGGTTGGGAACACCCGAATAACCAGGAGGCTCTGTCAGCTCCGTCTCCCAGATTTTGTTGGAATCCCTCCATTTCTCCGTCCTCTCGCCGGGATACAGGGAACTATGTTCCTAGATGGCATCTCTTAGATCTAACCCTTGTCAACCCATCTTCCACACCACAACCAAATGAAGATCCCTTGAAACAGGAAATAAGATTACGTCAAACTCAACCTTAAGACTCTCTGAAGAGGAGCTCATAGCCCCGAGGGCAAAGCTAAGCTTGTTAATAGGATCTCCGCCCACACCGCGCTCCCCCCGCCCACACCCGTGCTCTCCACGCCCACCCCGCCCTCCCCTCTCTGGAAGCTCAGTTCCTTGGATGAATCGGGCATTTCATGCCTCAGAGCAAATGCTGATCGTCCTTCCTGGAGGAGGTCTTCAGTGAGAACTATGGTTATTAGATGCTTCTCAGACATGGTGGTTAAAGAAGGACCAACACTGACCTATTTCTGACTCAAGGGTAGCAAACAGTGTATGGATCTAGGGAATCAGCATGATAGCTATTTGTGTGCAGTAGAAAGGGACAATGAACTGTTCTCATCCCTGTTTAGCACATTGGGTACTGCAACAGACACCGACATTTAGAATATTATAGTATAGACTTCATTGGCACTGTGATATATTTTCAGTTGATCATGCAAAAATTCAGGTTTTTAATCCATTTTCAAAGAATGATCAGGTTCCAGTCACTTCCTCAAGTTTTTAAATTGTTCCTGGAAAATTCAGTTCCATTTTAGTATGATAGGGCAAAGGAGATCTGAAAAAAAAATGTTTTTGAAAGACTCATTCTTTAGCATACTACAAGGCAGTCAGGAAGTGGGAGGGAGGAGGGGCGGAAGGCAGCTTTGTGGGGAGGATGGCAGGAAGGCAGTCTTAGGAAGGGGGGGGAGGACGGACGGAAGGCCGCCTTAGGAGGGGGAGGACGGACGGAAGGCCGCCTTAGGAAGGAAGACCCTCAGCACAAATCCCAGCACAGGGTAATCTGAGAACTTTGAAAGGTTACCTAACTGTAGATCTGCTTCCTCGCCTGCACACAAGGAGCGTGGCATTAGACTTGCCGGCTCATCATGCAAGGTACGTGAAACAGCATGAAGAAAAGAGCCTAATATCCTTCCTGACTCGCGCTAGGTCCTTTAACGCATTTCATTCTTTCACCTTCTAGGCTGCACGTCTCCGAACACGGATGTATCCGCAGGCCACACGTGTTACGCAACATACAAGCACCCATTCAGTAGCAACACATTCTGCTAAGAGTGCAAAATGAGGCTGACTACTTAGATCCAATATTGTGGGGTTGTTTGCCATGTTTGTTCAGGATTACTGGAGCGAAGCCAAAGTAATTAAATCCCTAACAAATGTAGTCATAGAGAAGTCCCAGCCACTGGCCAGCAATCATTCAACTTCTGGGAAGAAAGGAGACAGGCTCCTCTGCTTAATCATCAGTGTTAAATGAATTAGGACCAGAACGAATCACAGAAGCAAACAGCTGATGCCTGCTGCTCTCTAAGAGAAAGGAGTTGATGTTCGCGCGGGTTCCAGCGGCCAAGGCGGCCTCTCGGTAAACGACCAGGCGCTTTTTCCCCCTTTAAACTTGTTTTCAATGGTCTTCAGTCTGTGCTTACTTAACTATTCATTTACTTCAGAGGCCTTTTTGTGAACATGGCGCTTTAGAATCCAATCACGTTCCAATTAAATGGGGGCTAACAACCGATTTCAAAGGAAGACGTAAACTCTAATATTTCATCTGTAAAATCAGACTTGGAGGAAGGCAATTTAAACGGCTAATACGGTGATGCAAATTATGAAATCTAGGTATAAAATCACCTGGGTTTCAAGGGTGAAACCACAGAAAATCAAAAGGCCTAATAGGCTTACGTACGTTTATTGGTTCACAGAGTGAAGGGGTTGGAGTATACATTACACGACAGAATCTGTTGTCTTATTTGTTCAGCAAGTCTATCTTCTGATTTCCACAATATTTCGTATTTGTTTGTCATTGCACACAACTGAGCTGATTGTACACTCACAACTGTGTAATTAGTGACCCAGTTTCACTTTACAATCTGGCTAGAAATACCAGGATAATTAGCATATATCTTTCCTTTGGTCTTTCAAAGGAGTATTATAATTACTAAATTTAAATTCCAGTGGTGAGCCGCGGAGGGTGGAATCCTCTGAACTAATTATAAAATAATCCTTTTCTTTTCGCGTATTCTAAGGCCGGACTACAGCATAGGTTGGCTTAGATGAACTCACGGGGTTTTATTCATCTGATTCTGGCCATGTTGATGCTTGGTGTCTCAACTGGAGGTGATTTTGAAGTTTTTTTTTTTTTAGTAATGATCCTAAAGGGAAGGGATTCATATACTTTGTCAAGTTGGAAGACTGATTTACTTCCTCCTAAGAAAACCTTTTGTATTTCCGTTTAAGATGGGAAAGTATGGATGGAGTTCTGTACACATATGTAAGGAAACCATATAGGTTCTTCTGTTCTGACCAACTGTACTTGCCAAGAACACGGAGATATACAAAGACCCTCACATTGAGTTATAGGAAATATCACAGAGATACGTGCTAGTGGTAGAGAAACAGTGAAAGTTCTGGAAGCCCAGGCATGTCAAGTTGAGTCTTGAGCAGAACTCCACCGCAATGACTTTCTATCTAGGAAGCATCTTTGGCGCACAGAGGGACCACGAGAATCAGCGCACGTTGTAAGTTGTATCAGAATCCGCTACTGGTTCCCGGTGTGCTTACAGAGCTCCGGAGCATGGCGAGAGGAGAGTTTCTCAGGTCCAGGGGCCTGCTCTCACAGTCCCTTCTCCAAAACGTAGTTTCAGTGTCTCTCTGTAGGCTCACGTGTGTGTACACGCAGGTCCAAGCTAGAAGCAGTTCTGGAAGGCTGGTGTGAGCAGTGAGGGTTGTCTTGAGGGCTATCAGCCTGCCCACATTTCCGCTCTGCCTTCTGCCTTCTAACAATGGCCGCCATGCTGGCTCATACTTCGTTGCCATGCTCGCCCGCCTAGATGAACTAACTGTAAAGTCAAACAGACTCTTCCTCTCTTACGTTGCTTGTCTGGTATGTTGTAACAGCAATAACAACAGTAGCTGATGGACACAAGGAAATGATTTGGCCCTCACAAAGCAATATGAATCCCACCCCTGGATAAGCTAGATTTTGAATATCATTGAATCCCATCGCTTTGCTATCTAGTGCTATGTTTCAAGTTTAAGTGTCCATGGATAATATCCAAAGACATTTTACCTATGTCAAGGTAATTATTGAAACACGGTATGTGTTGGATGCCTCACTTGGGGATTCCCAGGGCAAATGCAAGCTGCTGAGAAAGTCAGCAGTGGCAATCCAGGGAAATGTGTGTCTGCAAAACGTCTTTGGGAGCAGAACACGTTGTCACACGCTTCTGCCAGACTAAGAGGAATAAGAGCTCAGGAAAGAAAGGTAACTGTCAAATTCTCTCAACTGCCGATGTCAGAAAGCCTCAGCAGAAGTGACTGAGATTCATTTACACGGCTTTATTTCTCTCACACATTGAAAAGTCAGGGAGATGGCAGCTTCTGTCACTTCAGTGGACCAAGCATGGTGGACCAGCACCTCAAAGATTTCTTAGTCCCTCCTCGCATAGTTACAGGATGATGGAAAGAGTGCACACAGGAGATGTTGGGGACAGACAGCACCATTTATGGCTTTTCTCAAGAAATCAGAAACCCCTAATGGACTTCCAGTTCATCTTCCATCCCAATGAGCTGGAATAGTTGGAGGCAGGGTAGTGGTGGTTTCAACAATGTTTACCTTTAAGGATTTGCATTGTGGTTTTATGTTGGTTGCTTATGTGTCGTTAGACCTGGTTGCACGAATCTATCTATCTATCTACCTATCTATCTATCTACCTATCTATCTATCTATTTATCTCTATATATAATTTCTATATCCTGTTCCACACTAAAGGGAATGGACAATATGATCCACCAACACTTCTTAGATCAATGCTCTTTTTCTGCCATGTATTCCTCAATCAAAAAAGTATAGCTACCCCCCCATAATCCTTTGGGGCCTGCTTTAGGCCCGGAAGCTCCTAATGGGCCACTATCTACAAAGTCCTGAGATTGTTCGACTTTAATTAGGGACTATGCAAGGCCTCACCCTGATATGCAAGTCTCTCTCATTTCTTTTCCCATGTTTTAAAAATCCCTTCTCCCAACAAGCTCAAATATTTGCCAATAAAAGTACCAAGGGAAGATATCAGTGACCTCCCCTCTAGAATGCAGAAGTAATCTTTTCATATCAAATGGAAAAATACTGGCATACATAATAAATTTGTGTTATAGATTGCTTAGCCATACTCTCCACACTCAACTATTAAAGACTAAGGTGATCAGTATTTAGGAGAGATCATAAAGTCTACCCATGTGATAACACCAGGCAAAAATTCTTGGACTCTTCTTCTTCTGTTTGTCTGTCTTGTCTAACTTAGATGTGAGTTTTTATTTTATCTTAAAGTTTTTTTTAAATGAATGAATGGATGAATGAATGAATGAATGAATGAAAATCTAGCCACTAGGGTAAAGGTTAGCAACTGACCTATCACTTCTACCTGCTGAGAGGGGGAAAATTTTCTCCAGTAGAGTGGCCAATGTTCTACCAATCATTTCAGGACAGGCCTCATGTTTAGAGTTGCTGACTAACATATAATGGGCTTCACAGTTTGTGTGTGTGTGTGTGTGTGTGTGTGTGTGTGTGTGTGTGTGTGTGTGTGTGTGTATGTGTGTTTTCTTTTATTTGGTTACAGTTTGGTGGGCTTCTATTTTATTTTCAGGTGTGATTCTATTTTATTTGGGGTTTGTTCCTGCTTCGGAGATTTTGTTTTATGGGTAAGAAAGGGGAGAGGATCTGGAAGGACTTGGGAGAGGGGAAGAATATGGTTAAAATATATTTAAACTTAAAAACTGTCTGAAATAAATGTTTTGCTAAACTTTCACTCTCCAAGTTACTTTACTCTCCAGCTTCTTCACTCTGTTTCTGTCTCTGGAAAAACGTTCTTCTCGCTAGCCTGGCGCCATCTTTGTGATTATGGCGTCACCACTTTTGCTGGCTGTTTTAATCACAAACATCTTACGATCCCAGGTATTTGCTGCTTACAGCAAGCAGACCCTCCTTGCCCACAGACGTTCCTCTTCACCCTCGTAGCGCTGGCTAAGCACTTCGAACTTTTATTCTTTCTCCAGATTTGAGAAAATGACTTATACCTATGCGACTATTTTCTCCCTCTTTAGTTAATTACTTATAAACTCTCGGTTGGGTTGGAATTGTTAGGTTCAATGATTGTTTCCTAATCTTCTTCCCAGAGGTCCACTTGTTGGACAAAGTCAACACAGATGAGCCATTGTTTTTCCTTAGATGCTGATGTTGCACTTGCCCTTTTATAATATATTGGGGGGGGAGAGTTCGAGACAGTGTTTCTCTGTAGCTTTGGAGCCTGTCCTGGAATTTGCTCTGTAGACCAGGCTGACCTCAAACTCAGAGATCTGCCTGCCTCTGCCTCCCGAGTGCTGTGATTGAAGGGGTGCGCCACCACTGCCCGGCAGTTATAAAATTATTTTAATGTGTATGTATGTGTGGCTGTGTGGGTTTATATGCACCACGTGCTTGTAAGTGTCTGCAGAGGCCAGAAACATTGGATCCTCTGAAACTGGAGTTAGAGGCCACCGTGAGAAACTTGATGTAGGTTCTGGCTCTCGGCAAAGCAGCGACTGCTCTAACCACTGAGCAATCTCTTCAGCCCCATCTCTTTTTGGCTTCTCCTCACATCTTAATCACTTTAGAGCCCCAGTAAAACACCATGCAATGAACATCTAGACTGGGATTGACTAAATGGTCTTTTGTCTATCTTAATACATTTTTATTGGAAACATAATTCACATTGTTGATAGCTGCCTTTGTGTGGATAGCTTAGTAGTTATTGTAGAAACTGTCTAGCTCATGAAACTTGCAATATTTAACAACTGGCCTGTAAAAGACTTTAAAAGCGTTTACTTCTGTGAATCTGTGTGTCTGCGTGCTAGAACGCCCACGGAGGTCAGAAGGCAGTGCTGGAAGTCTGACCGGCAAGGCTCAAGAGATGATTACAAGATGCAGAAAGGAGACAGGAATTGTAAGCTAACGGCTAATTGAAAGGGGTGCGGTAAGGAAATACAAACATAGAAATGACGCCTAGAGATTGCAGTTGTGATCTGTGGGTAAGGGATGCTATCTCACCCAAGGAAGAACACAGAGCCAAGGACCTAAATGTGGAGGCAATACCGAGGGGGGTAAGATATGATTGTGTAGATATATGCCATATTTGAGGATGCTTAGATTACAACCAATAGAAATGATATGTAGGATTTAAGGCCCAGGAGGAAAATCTGAGCTAAAAAGAAAGTTTGGAAGTACTGATGTACCCGAACAAGACAATAAAGCCTGACGTATGCAGGCAAGAGATTTCACAGTAGCCCACACAGAAACTTCTCCTTACCACAGGCTAAACTGCTGAGTTCCACAGGGCCTCTTTCTCAGCACATCCGTAAGTCACCATGTACAGTTGACCTCATTATTCACCTGCTCGCTTAAGTTTGTTTCTCCAGAAGCAACAGTCTTGGTGACTCTGGCCATTTACAGACTATTATCAGTGATCAAAGCAAAAGCACACCGAGTTCACAGCCCCGGAGGCTCCCTGGGCTGGCCTGACAGACTTTCTCCTGCCTCCTGCTCCTGGGCCTCTGCCTATGTTGCCCCAGATTGGAAGGAAGGATGGCCCTGGGTCAGGACAGACTGGCTTCCGAGTCCTTTCTTGCCCTTTAAATAAAGCTGTCTTTACTCTGATTTGGCTGGAACACTTCTTAAGGAGAAAACTGGTCTTACTTTTTCAATGCTGATAAATGAACCTTAAGGGTTCTGTTTCTGTTGTTTTGTTTTTTTGCAGGGTAGGGTGGGGTGGGGTTGGGTTTTATTTTTTGTTTTGGTGGTGCTAAGGTTTGGACCCCTACGTTTACAAGTCCAAAGCTCCTTTGAGTGAGGGTGCTAAGTATGGATGGATTCCCAATGACACTTTGACACTGATTTTTTTTAAATCAAGATGAGAGCCTACATGATGGATGTTTTTGAAGGGGGAGGGGCTAAAACTAAAAAATTTCAAGTTAAACCAAATTTCCCACCAAAATAGGTCCCCTCCCCTTATGCAAGGCAGATCCTTTTTCTCCTATGCCCACACAATCTCCGTCACCTGCTATCTTTGGTTTGGAACAGTTCACCTAAGGGCTGGTCTCACAGACAAGGCTCTGAGTCTAAAATTGCGAGCAACACAATTTGTGGCTTCTGCCATGATCTTGTTTTGACCGTTTCTCAAAAGAAAAAGGCACCTGACAGAACTTGTTCTCAGCTGGGGTTTAACTCCGTACTGTAAAGCAACAGACTGTCACAGAACTTGAAAAAGCATACGCTTTTGCTGGTTTCTACACCCAGAGGACGGTGATATGGAGAGAATTAGTGTAAGACAAGCAAGGCTCAGGAGTTCATACTTGTAGCCATGAGTTCAGCGTTAATGTTAGGCACAGGTTTTCGTTTGTTTTGGCTTTTATGAGACAGGGTCTCACTAGGAGTCCAACTAGTCTGGGGCTCACTGTGCAGACTAGGCTGGTCTTGAATGTGCTGAAGACGCTCCCGCTTTTGCCTCTCCAGTGCTGGCATTACTCCAGCTGGTTTGAAGCTAACAACCCAGCAATGTCGATCACATTATATAGCGTCTTTAAACAGGTGAGTGAGGCTGTTATGCAGACTGGCTGCCAGAGAAAAATGTTATAAGCAGCAGTTACAGAAACACACTGCTGCATTTCCTGGGGAGTGAAGCTTCAGAAGTCAGCAAGGGTAGGAACTTCAGACGGACTGTGGCTGTTAGCATCATGAATAACGGGATCAACGCCACCTCAGTCACAAATGGAGACCCCCTCAAATGCCGTTTATGCACCAGCAGTTCTAAAATCCCAGGACCCAGATCCATCTGAAACAGCAATGTGAGTTTTATGAACTATCACACGTCACCAGCTCTCCTCAGGTGTGTGAGCTGATTCTCAGAGGGGCTCTCCATTTCTACTCGAGCAAGAGAGACATCATCATCTGTTCTTGATAGACTTGTTCTTCAGTCTTGCAGGGAGAAGAAGAAGAACTAAGGCATTTTCAGATAGATTCTCTCAAAAGACATTTATTTCCACATTTCAACACAGGAAATACTTAAATCCACCTTTATGGAAAGACCGTTTTTATATTCTGTGTACAACCACTAGCTACTGTTTTACAATAAACATCTCAAGAAAAGGTGTAGGAGTTTACAGATTGGTGGCCCCTTAACTAAGGAGAACAGGCAAACCATTTCAGAATTCCCCAGAAAAAGAAAGGCAATAAAAAGAGATTTTTAAAACAAGTGGCTTAAAATTAAAACTTCAAATGTTTACTTTTGTGGTCTGGCATAATACTTTTTAAAGTTTACAATAAAGTGTTACCTGTTGGGAAAGTAACCACAATCCTTCCTTATGATTTGACTAACGACTGCACCTGAATTAATACTGGTGGAAAATACACAAGCAATCAATGGTTTATCGACTCCTCAGTTTTAGACACATGAGTTAAATGCAGCATCTTCAGAGTTTAGCTGACTGGGCCAACAGATGACATCCTACAGAAAGCATCTATGATTCATACGAGAGGGTTCCTTTGGCACCTGAGTTGAGCACAATACACAAGCAAAGAATGTCTAATGTAAGAATCTTTAAAGACTCTATTGGCCAGGCAGTGGTGGCGCACGCCTTTAATCCCAGCACTCGGGAGGCAGAGGCAGGCGGATCTCTGTGAGTTCGAAGTCAGCCTGGTCTACAAGAGCTAGTTCCAGGACAGGCTCCAAAGCCACAGAGAAACCCTGTCTCAAAAAACCAAAACAACAACAACAAAAAAACCCAAAAAACAAAACCCAAGACTCTATTTTATCTATCTATACATACATACATACACTGTACACATGCACTGTACACATGTACAGCACATATGCACTGCACACATGCACTGCACACATACACTGCACACACACACACATATATAAAGCACAACTTTTCCTTTAAAGATAACAAAGACAGAAGGAGCTCAGTGTTTAGTCACACACCTGATGCTCATTTAAAATAGTTTAAAGTTATCTAAATAACTCAAAATTTATTAACAATTTCAAGAATTTACAGATTGTTAGACTAAACCCACTTCAATGTGGAAATACATGGGCTTTTTATTAAGTTTTTTGGCAATGGAGTTTACGTAGCATATTATTACAGACCTTCTAACAGACACAAACGGGAAGTCACCAGGGCATTCCCCAAGCCCCTTCCATCAGGACTGAACATAGTTACTGACCACGGACTCAACACTAGATGCGCATTGGTGTCATTTCCAGCAGAACCACACCCACCCACCCACACCCACACCCCCCTCCCCCCACGGACCCTGGAGTTAGCTGCGTGTCAAGCCTCCTCACTCACAAGGAATTCACTGAAGAGCTCCAGCAATGCCTAAGCCATAATGTTTTACAGCACCTACCAAGGACTCCGGTGCCAACAGCTCCAGCGACGCTCTGGTAGTGTTGTGCAAGGCTCTAAACAGCGGGCTTGTTCTCAGACTTAGGAGATGCCCAACACTAAGCAAGCTGCCTGGACTTAACATTTCCCTTTATGAGCACGTCTAGCTGACTGAAATGAGAACACATTTGGGTTTCTCAACTGTCCTCTACTCTGGTAATTCTAGAGGATGAGAAGGACCTTTCTTACTTGCAAACCACACATTCCCATCTTCCAGACCTTTACTAGATCTGATGTGCGATGAGTGTGCAAAACACATCAAAGTTGGAAAATGATGCCATATTTTGTTTCAGCTTGCAGAGAAGCAGCCTGGATCAGCCTTGCTTCCTCTCTGCTCCGGCTGACAGACCCTCTCACGGAGCATACCACACACAAAGGAAACCTTACATCATTTCAAGTTATTGGTAAATGGGAAGCACTTCCAATTGTAAATATCCCTGGAGCATGACTAATTACTAACATCTCAGTACACAGTGTGGTTTATACTTGACACTGTTTTTCCAAACCGATTCTGTCAACAGAGTCACAGCACAGGGCTCACACAGAGAACCTATTACATTCCAATGTTTCCATCCTGTTCGGTCTTCACTCACCGTAATATAACCCATTTTTCTTGATATGTAAAACATTTTATAAGTTCAACTGAACTTGAATTCTTTTAGTTGCATGTGAACTCACATGCACAATTTACATTTTTGTCATATACTTAAATATTTTTCTCTGTAAAACAACTTCAGGACAGGAAATGCTACGCTAGCAAATAGAAACCTAGCATTTAAACTGTTCCCTACGTTCTTCTAAGCAAAAGTGCATTTGTAATATAAACATATCATGTATGAAGCTGAAAAGACAATCTCACACCAGAGAGGATTTTCAATCTCCAAGTCAGTCCCGATGACTCACAGAGAAAAGTGCTAGCACAGCAAGTCTGGAACAAGCTCATGGGGGCTGGGCAAGGAGTCATCAAAACGAAATCGCTTAGAGATCATGCTGCTGTCCTCGGGGATATTCTCCTTGTCCTCCCGGTCTCCACAGCTTCCGTTACAGGAGGATTTGGGGGTCCTGTCTTCAGAGGACCTGAGGGTGTGATCCTGAACTGGAAAGGAACCTGAAGTCTCCTCGGGGTGAAACAAGCTTCCAAAGTCCCACTGCTGCAGCCACGAATGAGACAGGCAGGACTCTGCTGTTGGTCTTTTCCTGTGGCAGAAAGCAGAACGGGAAAGGTGAGCGCAGGAGCCGAGCTGGAGACCGCTTCCCGCCCATTTTACACGAACACGGAGACAGCACATAGCATAAAGCCCAAATAGTACAGTAGATACAGCTAACTTTTATTAACTGCTTAAGCATATGCTAGGGGCTGTTTTAATGCTTCAATATATTACTTAATAATCACAGGAAACCTGAGAAACAGGTACCAATACTGTCATTTAACAGACCAATGAAGGAGCGACTAGAAGACTTGCATCTGAGGCAAACTTCCCAGGCTGTCAGCGTCACACGCTATAGTCTGGATACTGAATGTCTCCCCAAAGGCTCTGTGTTAACGACTTGGCCACCAGCCTGTGACACTATTGGAAGGTGGTGGAACCGTTAGGAAACAGGACTCACTGCCTGCATGCTGCCATACTCCCCACCTCTGAAACTGTCAGCTGTCACCTCAATTAAATATTTCCTTTAGAGGAGTTGCTGTGGTCATGGTGTCTCTTCACAGCAGTAGAAGCCCTAACTAAGACAATAATTTTTTTTTTCTAAAGTTAAACTGGTCAGTTCAACTGAAATATATGGGTGAGTGCAGCTAGTCCGCAAAATGCTTACATACTGTGTGTTTCAATCACACCCAAAGACACAGAGTTGAGAGGATTGGACAGAGGCGATGAAAATGGCTTTGCATTTCCCCCTCACCTCCACGCCTAATGTCTGCTTTTGGGGAGATTCCCTTTACACATGAAGATGCTGCTTTTCACGACAGCTGAGAGGAAAACTGGGGTGCAGACACCTTACCCTAACCTATGCTGAACAGCAAATGTGTCAGAGAACTAGATGGAAATCCAGTCAAGCTTGAAGCACGTGCCAGCCAAGCAAACACATGCTAGTGAAATTACTAAAGCCCTTCAATTTGGAAAGCCTCTGGAGGAACTGCAAATCAGGAATTTATTTTCTGCATTTAGTTTATGCTCTTAAAAATAGTAACTGGCACTGGGTAACCCCAGCACTCAGGAGGCAGAGGCAGGGAGATCTCTGTGAGTTCAAGACCAGCCTGGTCTACAGAGCGAGTTTTAGGACAGGCTCCAAAGCCACAGAGAAACCCTGTCTCAGAAAAAACAAAACAAAACAAAACAAAACAAAAAAACCAACTACCAACAACAAATAGCAACTGCTAAGTCCTGAAAAGACGGTCTTCAGTGACATTCACCCAATACCCTGGGTCTGAAATTCGCTTTCTATTGTTCAGAAGAAGGAAAAACACCTGTGAACCCAAAGGCTCAATAGGAACCATTTGGTAGCTATTTCTGGTATTTTGTTTTTGTATATAATCTTTTATAATTAAAGTAGTAATATGCTCATTACAGAGACTATAGGCAAAGTCCATTTAAGAAAACAAAAATGGCTTATAAACAGAAACCACAATCTAATTCTTTATATGAAATGTACATTCATATCCAAAATTACCAAGCAAAAGTTGTGTGGATTCAAATTCACCCAGCTAAGCATTCAGAAAGCTGTTTTTGTTGTTGTTGTTTTTTCCTCTGGCAGTAAAGAAACTGAGCCCTCCAGGAGGTTAGCTGCCAACTACAGAAGTCTGAAGACTGAGGCCAGGGGCCCCACCGGCCCCAGGACACAAGCCAGCCTTCTTGAAGAAGAGCGGGGCCTCTCCTTGCCTTGAAACTGCCAATGATCAAGGGTCTGGAGTAGGATCAAGTCCTTTCTCCAGTAAATCCCATGATGCATTGCATTTTCAGCGTACGCCAGGGTGAAAGATACTCTATGACCCTGGGCTTTTTTTTTTTCTTTTAAGCAATCAAAATTTGCACATTCTTCTATATAAAATGAACCCACACAGGAGCAGACATCTAATCCTTTAAGATTTGGCCATCGGTAACTTGTGCCCATTGTGCCACAGGCTTACTTAACTACAAACATTCAGGGCCCATCGTAGTGAGCCAAGGATTAGGAGCTGGTTGAGCAAATATTCATCAAATCCCACCTTCATTCTAAACTTCCTATTGTGCACTTTTTTACTTAGACTTACATATTAGTTATTTAATTGTCTTTCATATCAACTCTCTATCACTTTACCAGAAATCTGAACAGACGTGTAATAACTTTGTGTGACTTTAGAATCACCTTTCTTGTGACATTAATATGTTTTTATTTTACTAGCATTCATACACTTTACCAGAAATCTGAACAGACGTGTAATAACTCTGTGTGACTTTAGAATCACCTTTCTTGTGACGTTAGTGTGTTTTTACTTTCAGAGCATTTCAAATTTTACAAAAGGGTCACAACAATAGTTCCATACATGCACAAAATAGTTTTTATTACTGAGATTCCTGTCCCTCTCTTTCCCATAACCCTGCCTGCTTTCCTGGAAGTTCCTTTCAACTTCCATGCGCCCACCATGGTTTCCAAACATGGTGTAAGACAAATGTTACTTGCATTTTGTATGGACTGTACCTTTCTTAATAGGGACATGTTATTTGTTTTGTAACAACATTTAATTAATAGCTTTACTTACTCTGGATTCTTTACTAGGAGGCTCTGGATGAAGTCTGTGGCCAGTTGTGAAACTGACGAGAAAGTTTCTTCTGAATAATCTACGTTAACTTGAGAAATATTCAGGTATGTTTCTTGATTATCTTCTCCTACAAATGGCGATGTATGAGTTAACAACATATATGCTATTATGCCAATATTCCTGAAAAACAGAAGATGGAGAAGAAAACTTAAAAGGTCCATTAATTTAACAATATTTATAGACAATACAATTAATAGTACACAAGTTCTTGTCCCCAAAACTGGCAGTTTAAAAAAAAAGACTTAAGTTGTTTCTAGAGATTACTGTATTATAAAAGCTAAAATAGTTATATTACTTTCATTGGCCTCACAAAGAAAACAGGGAGTCCACATATATGTTACATACAATATCAACATAATCCACTGAAAATATTATTTTATCTACGGTCTATACAGTCCTCAGTATAGACACGTGATGGGAACATAAGGCAGCTGCATTTTTAAAAGTCTGCCCAATTACACAATAATGATGTAGCCAGGGTTTTGTGCAAACTCAGTCTGCAAATTTGGCAAAGCACAAGGTTGTATGGGCAAAAACTTTCAAATCTGTAAATATGCTAAGGACAAGGCTGGTCAGGAGCTAGAACAGGACAACACAGCAGACTTACACATGTATGAGTAATCTGATCTCTGTATTGTTGCAAACCCATTAGTTTCAAAGAATCAGGAGACTGAGGCTAAGGTAAGTCAGTCGGTCTGTTGTGGCAACAGAAGTTCCATTGTCCATCCTGGTGCTGCCCCCTGTGAGGTCTCTCTAAGATAACCACAAACCCCACAATTCCCTAGAGGTGAACCAGGCGAGCTATAAACTGAGCGTCTATGTGCACCTGACCTCCTCCTGCTTAGCAAATACCGTGCCGATCCCTTCTAGACTTGTACAGCCAAGCTATGACAGACACACCAGCCAGCTTCCTGAGTGTGTGTCACTGAGGTTTCCTAGCTCTTACTCAACTGAGGTGAATGGAGAGGGGAGTTTCTATCTCTGCACCTCTGGCTCAAGAGCTCACTGAAAAGGATAGGCAGACAAAATGTCTTCAATGACCTCTTTGGAATAGAATCTCTGACAGAAAGCCTTATTTTAAATATTAAAATTGCTTTTATAAAAAGCTAAATATCTATTATTCAGTTTTAAAGGCTGGTATCTAAATAACTAATAGACTCTTACCACATATCTGTCGCGGTGGTAATGGGGTCATAGTTGAGGATTTCTGGAGCTGAAAGAGAAAATTAAAATTAAGGCTCAACACGGGCAAACTTGAAAACAAAATAATCACCTTACATTAAATTACAACTTGATTTGGTTATGGAAGGCAGAGTAAGAGAATGCCAATAGGAATGGTGGGCTTTAATTATTTTGAGATTA
>PVIU01008940.1:0-79642 GCA_004026605.1 Ondatra zibethicus | reverse complement strand
TGGTGGCTGGAATGAAATTGGCCCCATAGGCTCCTAGGGAGTGACTCTCTTGGAGATATGGCCTTGTTGGAGTAGATGTAACCTTTTGGAGGGAAGTGTGTCACTGGGGGTGGGCACTGAGACTTCAGCTGCTCAAGCCAAGCCCAGTGTTACTCTCTCTTCTTGTTTACTGTCAATCCAGATGTAGAACTTTCAGCTATCTCCCTAGCACCATGTCTGCCTCCTTCCCACCATGATGATAATGGATTAAACCTCTGAACGTGTAAGCCAGCGCCATGTAAATATTTTCCATTATGAGTGTGGCCATGGTTGTGATATTTCTTCACAGCAATAGAAATCTTAACTAAAATAGCTAAAAGGTACATTATGTATGTATGTATATATAAATATATATATATGTGTGTGTGTGTTTGTATGTGTATGTGTATATTCTGTATATATATTTACATAAATATATTAATGTATGTGAATATTTACATAGTAAAAGTTTTATTTTACATGAATATAAAAATAATAAATTATATTTTGGCCTTTGGGTTTTGAAGAGGATACTCCCAACAAGATCCCACCCATGTCAAGGAGAAGCCAGAAAACAATGCTACATTTTGTAGATATTAAAAGTTATATGCCCCTAAAGACAATACACCTTAATTATTTCAACATATAGTAACATCGAGAAATTAATTCATTATCCATTCATCATTAAATCAAACCAGAGTAAAGAATAAAAGTAATGTAAAGTCAGTTCGAATGATGTCTGTCTTGCCAGATATGTCTGATAATAGCATCAAGATATTAAAAGGGTTTGAAAATAGATCATTTTCTTTCAGATTGTATATGTAACTGTGCAGTAAGCTGACAAATAACCAAGAAATACTGATTTAATTCAAATACTTTCTTACTCAGCAATGATTGAAGGGAGCAAGGGCAGCAACTGCCTTCAACTGCCTTAAAGTGTAAAGGAAGCACTTGCATAATTCCTGGAAAGCATTTGCATATTCCCACATCTAGACCATAAGAACTCTAAAGGTGCTGTCACATTAGGGTCTAAGTAGTGCTGAATTCTTTTAACTCTTAACAAAAACTCCCAATGTTATGATCGCCAAATAAAAATCCTTTCACCTTTATTATTACAGCCTTTTTAAAATTTCTTTGACTGCATTTCTTTAGCCATGTAATATCATTAACATCTATACTGAAGACATTTGAAAAGTTATAAACAATCCTTGCACTTCAAACCAATGGGCTCCACCTCAACCAATTATGGATTTAATATTTGGAAAAACTTTTGTATGTGCTGAACATGTACAAATATTAGACATTTTTCTTAATACCATTAATACAACATACTAACTATGCATATCACATTTGTATTGTAATGGCTATTATAGGATAGATGATAGATGGATGGATAGATAGATAGATAGATAGATAGATAGATAGATAGATAGATAGATGATAGATAGATAGATAGATAGATAGATAGATAGATAGATAGATAGAAAGATAGATAGATAGATGACAGATAGATAGATTGCAAACTGATATTATCCTATAGAAGGGGCATAAGCATCCATGCATTTGGGCATCCATAGGTGATTCTGCAACCAGTCTTTCACAGATCATGAGCTATAACTCTGTTTTGTAAATTTCCTGTGTAAGATTTGTAACTCTTTTACAAAAGAAACACAGACACACCTAGTGCTGTTCTCATTTTTCAACTCATACTTATTATTTTATTTGTACGTAGACAAATACTGTTTGATAATGGAACTGACTATTTTTTCAGACAGTCTGGTAGTTACATTTCTATGGATGTAATCCATAATTTCACATATATCACTTGTATCAAAGATAGACAATCCATTTATTTTCACTAGTATTTGGGTATTTTTTTATTTTTCTTACATATTTGGTTAAATCTTTTATATCAACTGCCAAGGTATAAGAAATTGGGTGTATTTATTATAGGTGTTTTGCCTCCTCTGTGTTTCAGACTACATATTTTTGGTACACTAGCTTGTCTTACGATTGATTTGTCAATTTTCACACCTTTATTGCTTCTGACAACAAGAAGCAAAAAAGGAAAATAGTGCAGAACTCTGATTTTGAAATTTGCAGCCTCAAGACAATCATTCATTAATGCCTATTGAAGGTTCTTAAATAGATATAATAATAAATTAATTGAATTTACCCTTACTAGAGAGCTTACAGGCTTAGCTTTATTTATAGACTATAATCCTGGATAAACATACAAACTGGTGCCTTTAGTTACACAATTTTGATATGCATCTCAGTGGACCTCTGGAAGGATCTACAAGAGGTTTTTGAAACATTTAAAATGAGGGCAAATGCCACTTTTTTATGCATTCGGTACACACTGATTTTATATTCTTGTATGAATATGCTTTTAATTATTAAAATGTCTCTTGCCAAAAAGATAGAAACCTGGTAGTGTTTGCCTGCTGTCAACATTTAAAAAATTGTAGGCAGAAGATCAAATCTCAGATGTAGAATAGAAAGTTTGAACTAAAAAGTTACTGTGCCGGAATCCATGGGCTGAGGATATTTAACCACCCTAAGCTATATTTTCACCGTCTACGAAGTACAGTTCCTATTACTGGTCTCTAAAAGAGACAATATGATTATTTTATCAAATAACATATGAGTTGTTTTAGGGCAAGTATTAAGAACTGAGCCTGTAATATGTGAAGGAGTAGAATTTGGACTTTCTAGGAATTGGTTTTAGATATTGGGAAGAAAGGTGCAATAACATAAGGAAAAAGTTTAATACTAGAGAGCAGACAATGTGACTATGTAGATTTAGTCTGAAATGGAATGAATGTCACCTCAACCAACCTCTACAGTGTGACCTTGAACAGGTCATTTAGGCCTCCCTGAATCACAATTCTACCACTGTGAACTGGAGGTGATTACGCCAATGAGTGTTTATGATTTGCTAAACACTAGTTCAAGTGCTTCTACCTTCATTGCTGGTGAGTTTTGAGGTAGCAACAATATCTTGATTTGTGGCCAATGACACCAGAGGTGAATCCCAGAATGCAGAGTAGAAGATCTGCTGTTTTTGCCTTCCTCAAAGCATTCTTCAATTTGTGACAACTGTGTCCCTTCAACTGCTTTGAGAATTATTACTTCTCCACTAGTATCAAGATTTGCAGAGGTAAAGTTAGAGAATAGGGCAAAGAAAAGGTGACCAGATTCTTAGAAGTTAGATGTCCAAATTCAGGCCATCTACTGCCATTCCATGTAGTCTATGGTTCTAACCTTTTAAAACATAGGTCTTCAAACTCACCTTTACTACCCACATTAACAAACATACTTTCTGCGGTCAGTCTATGTATCACTGGCCTTTTTTACTCTGCCACATATAACTGAAGTAGAGAAAAACATAATAATAAATGCTAACTGAGTTAAAAATGCATTTTCTAGTCTCTAGAAGTTTATAATGGGTCTGGCCCATTAAGCATTTGATAAAGTGTTCACATAGCTAATTGCCATGCATGCAATTTGGTTCAGGGAGGTGAAGGCAACAGAAGATCTATGTTAATTAAGAACAAGTTTTAAGAGGTTCTGTGTTGATTTTAGGTATTTTAAAAATACAAATGGCTGCTAAATAATCATATCTAATAACCATTCATCCCAGCAGCAAGAACTACTGACAAAAAGGCCTGGGAAAATATTTGAGAAGTAACACCCTGAATCAATAACAAAATGTGAAAAAAAAAAACTTAAGTCTGAAAGGATTAAGGGCTCACATAGAAAAGGCAGTAGAAAATTCACTTCAATATTTTTTAAAGCCAGCATAAACATGACAGGAATGCCCTTGTGTTTTAATGAACAAATGTTCTAAAGAACTGATGAAATTACGTTTGCCAAATGAAAATTATAAAATAAAACAGAATGAAATCACAATAGTCTGACATCTAATTTCACTCAAAGGGATCGTGTATAGTCTTAAACCTATTTCATGTAAATGTATCAAAATATACAGCATATTGGTTCGCCGGTGTACTTTAAATGTTTAACAGCCCACTTTAATGACTTTCCCCAGCCATTACCTGCATGAATTCTCCCACATATAGAATATCAGGTAAAACTATGAGAAATCTGATTTGTAATCCTCAGTATTCAACTAAATCCAGTCCCTTGAAATCAGAGAGCTTTGGTGCTATCTCAATTATTCTTAAAGGTATAAGATGGAATCTCAGAGATGTTTTGATTTGCATTTCTCTGATGACTACTTTTGGGTATATAGCCAAAGGATGTTCAATCGTATCACAAGGACATGTGCTCAACTATGTTCATAGCAGCATTGTTTGTCATAGCCAGAACCTGGAAACAACCTAAATGCCCCTTGAGCAAAGAATGAATAAGGAAAATGTGGTACATTTACACAATGGAGTACTACACAGCAGAGAAAAATAATGACATCTTGAAATTTGCAGGTAAATGGATGGAACTAGAAAACATCATATTGAGTGAGGTAATCCAGACCAAAAAGACAATTATTATATGTACTAATTCATAAGTGTTTTTTAAACATAAAGCACAATCCCAGAGAACCTAGACAACAATGAGGACCTTGGGAGAGACAAACATAGATCTAATCTACATGAAAAGTAGTAAAAGACAAGATCTCCTGAGTAAATTGGGAATATGGGGACCATGGGAGAGGGTTGAAAGAAAGGGGAGAGACAGGGAGGGGACCAGAGTAAAATTTATAGCTCAATAAAATCAATAAAACAAAACAAAACAAAAAAATACACCATAGTTCCAATATATTAAACTTAATACACAATGCTTAGGTGATAGCTCAGTTAGTAAAGTGCTTGCCTTGCAAACATGAGGACTCATAATTGAACCATAAAATCCATGAATAAGAGAGAGACATGAACCACTGTAATCTCATGGGAAGATAGAAAAAAGTATATTTGGGTCGCAGAGACCAGACACCCTATTCAATTTGGGAAGCTCCATGTCACAGAGAGCACTTGACTCAGTGAACAAGATAAATGGCTCCTGAGGAATGACCCTTGAGGTTGTCCTCTGCATTTCACAAACAAGTATATACATGTGCACATGTACAAACACATACAGAAACACACACACACGCATATGTACACAAAGTATTCAATTTTTCCTTGTAATTATTTAAGGAAAGTTTAAATTCTCTGAAAACCCTAATTAGACACTTAACCATTGTACCTGTAAAAGTCACCCAGAGGAGGCATTTATGATATAATTATAGCAGGTAACTTGGACATTAGCCAAGGCTATATGAGGCAAGATGAAAGACATAGGTAGCAGGGTGGTGTAGGAAGTCCCTCTGTATATGTTCTAGAGCTAATAGGCCAAGCAGTGATTTAATTAATACAGTTTCTGAGTGGGTTATTTCAAGTCTGAGCAGCCGGGACTGAACAAGCAGCCTCCTACTACAGCAGGGAAAAGAATAGTATGACCATATCCTGAACACAAAATGTATCTCTTATCATACTTGAACTTGATCTTTATCTCAGCATATACTGGTTAAATGATTCATGAAAGACACCAGTGAAAATTAAGTAGACCATTAAGAACTTCTTAGTGAATAAAATTAAACTACTGCCAAAAAGAAATATCATCATTATCAAAGAAAAAAAAGAACTATTATTTTATTCATTTTTGAAGGCTTAGGTCAAAATCTTTTGACATTTAAAGTATGGCACATAGAAAAAAAAACAACATAAGCAAAATCATTTTTTCTGTCACAGTATAGAAACCCTATAAAAATTATTTCTAAGTAAAATTACAATATAAGATCTGCAATTGTAAATAGGTATAATACACATGAATCTCAATATGTTGTTGTATAATTCCAAGAGAAAGCCAGCTTTTGCTGTTGTCGTGTTGAGTCGTACTTTGTGAATCAAAGGTAATCCAAGAACTGAACAGTACAACGAGACACAAATAATATAATGTGTTAACTTGTTTCTCTTAGTTATAGTTAAATTAAAGCTTGAAATGTGTCCCAACAGAACACATTAATATTAATTAAATTAAATAAATTATTAAATTAAGTAAATAATTAAAATTAATAATAAATAATTATTATTTAATTAAAATTAATATCACGTACATCTCATTAGAAGTACCTTTTGTCATTTGATTAAATTATTATTGCATTAGTATCATATACAAAAATGGACATAGACAAATAGCATTAAACTATGAATTACCTAAGTTCATTTTATATTTTGTTCTTTGTGTTGTCTGCAGTGCCTACTAGACACATCATCTGAATATATCACAAACATTTGTGGATCAAACAAATGGGCATTTTATCAGCCAGCTATGTTCTCTCTGTAGTTACTGCCTTAAGCAAGGTTTAATCCAACACTCATATAATTTTTAAGGAACTCAAGATGAACACAACATTGAAAGAAACATAGATCTTAAGGATTATTTATGGTGGACTTAGGGATGATTTATGGTGGCAGCTGATCACTGGAGCCCTAGTCTATCAGAACTGAGTTCATCTGTGAATTGCAGGAAGTATTAATGATTATTAGTAAGACACTGTGAGCGGTAAAATCAGAGGCTTTTCAATCATACAAAGAACTATATTTCTTCAGGAACAGTCAGTCACTAATACGATTTACTAGGAAAACAGGAAAAATGTATGGTAGCACCACAGAAATTGTATTCAAAAGAAACTTCCAAAGACTCCATCAGATGTATCTTTCATGCACAAGGAAAACCTTAGATAGCAGGTAAAAGAAAATCAAGTTCATAGTGCTGCAATATTAAAAAGACAGATAGCTAAGGCTCCACTGGGTGCAGGTAATAATGAATTCAGAAGATCTCTTTTCCTGGGTCTACAGCTCATAATCAGGAAGCAGAAATACTTGAATAATCAAATTGGCTCAGATTCAAGTATTACCATTTAATAACCAGTCAGTAAAAGAATTTTAGACTCTGTAATTTGTGAGATATAAATACTGCTATCCAGCTACTTGTCTGCAATGTTCACTGTCTTTTATGTCTTTGACTTAAAACACCACAAATGACTTAGCGTCTCCAAGCAGGAGCCCAATTAATTAAGTAAAATTAGTGGTGTCTGAGCATGTGTCTGAGCTTGCATTTATGAAAAGATAATAAAAACCAGGTTTCCAACTACTGCTAAATTATAGAACAATTCAGCGTCAGGCCATGTTTGACGGTAAATTCCAGCAGCTTCTTGGCTTTGATACTCCCCTAAAGAAATTCCTTTGAAGTGCTTTGTAGCAGGCTAAGCAGAAATACTCATATGCCTTTCCAAATAGACATGATTGTCCAAATAGGCACAAAATCTCGGTTTGGCCAATGATAAATACTTCAACATTCAGGAAAAAAATCAAGATCTATTTTTTCCCTTTGTTATGTCATTATTTTGAACTGCTGTCAGACTCTTCCTTGGTCTTGAGGGTCCAAAATGTAGTATTATTGAATTTCCTCATCTGTTTTCAGGGAAGTTGAGATGTACATTGTAAATTAAAATGGAGAAAACCACAGCTTTCTCAAATGTGTTCTGGGAATTGTACGGCTATGCTTTTAAATCAAGCAATTTCCTGAGTGGCAGCCTTTATTTTTCTCAGGTAGTAAAGCACAAGAGAGCAGTAATATCAATAGGAAGAGTGTACATCTATATTACATTGTTCTATCCCCATGAGAGTGGGAACACTAGAACAATGGAGCTGACTGTAACAGGTTAATAAATTACTTCATTTTTAAAAAAAAAATCAAATAGAATAAGATGTGAAACTTTCCTGAAACAAGCGAAGACTACATTCTGATTACATGTCCTTACATATGTTTCTATAAGAGCTACATGTCTTTACATATGTTTCCATAAGAGCTACCAGTCCTTATGCATGTTTCCATAAGAGCTAACAGTCCTTACGTATGTTTCCATGAGAGCTACCAGTCCTTATGCATGTTTCCATAAGAGCTACATGTCCTTACATATGTTTCTATAAGAGCTACATGTCCTTACACATGTTTCCATAAGAGCTACATGTCCTTACACATGTTTCCATAAGAGCTACATGTCCTTACACATGTTTCCATAAGAGCTACATGTCCTTACACGTTTCCACGCGAGCATGAGTAAAGAAAAATGGTCACAAAATTGATGTTCCTAAACGTTTTTAAATGTCTGAGGTTAAAAGAAGGGAATGTCTACATAGTTTAAATAACTGAAACCATGCCAAAGTTATGCAGTTTCAGAAGATGAATAACTTCAGAATCTGTAATTTTAGCTGATGCACAAATAAAATAAAACTTACAGTGTATCAGTTAAGGCACTTAAGACTTTGTTTTAAATGCCCAGGGTACCACTGTCCCTCTGTCAAGAATAAATTGCCATATTTTTACCTGTAAGTAAATTAATTCTCCAAGGTGGATATGTTATACTTAGGTGTGTATCAAGCCACATACAACTGACATTTTTTAGGTTAAAAAATAGCTAAATATTGGTGATCTCAGATGACTCAAAATATTTGAGGATACAATTTAGAAAACTTACCTCTAAAATGGTTATGCTTTCCCAAGTGTGTGTGTGTGTGTGTGTGTGTGTGTCTGTGTGCGTGCCTGTGTGTGTCTGTGTGTGTGTGTAACAGGATCTTACTCTGTGATTCAGAAAAGAGTAAAACTTAGTCCTTGAGCATCTGCCTTACATTTTCTGGGCCATATTCAGTGTATCTGCTTTTGTTTATTATATATACAAAAGGTGCATGACAAGGTATTTTATATAAATATTTAACTTATCAATATAAATTAATATACCCACTGCTTTTCAAAATGATCATTTTTGTATGCTGTAAGAACATCATATTTGTTCTTGATGCTTCAATGTGCACTACAGTATGATTAACCTAAATCCTTACTCTATAATTTAACCTATTGAAGATGCATTCTGACTTCCACTAGAGACAACAAGGATAGATAGGTCGTGCTAAGGAAATAAGCAAGGCTCAGCAGAAACACTACACTACATTTTTCTATAAGAACTGTGAAAGGGAAAGAATGTTTGAACAAATATAGGGTAGACCTGTGCTCCAAACAAGCTGCAGGGAGTAGAAATGAGATGTAGGAGAAAGAGAAAAAAATTCACATTTTTAATGAAGAGTAATGCTACCAGGGGCTAAAGAGACAGTTGATAAGATCACTGGCTACTCTACCAGAGGTTGTGAGGAGCTCACAACATTCGGTAATTCCAGTCTCCTTTTCTGCCATCCACATAGGTGTTATACTTAGGTGTGTATCAAGCCACATACACTGAAATTTTGTAGGTTAAAAAGTAGCTAAGGAATGGTAATTTCAGATGACTCAATATATTTTACAGTAGAATTGCTTAGTTACTTCAGGTTTGATGGACTTGAGAAAACTGACCTCTAAAATTGTTTTGCTTATGTGTGTGTGTATGTGTGTGTGTGCATGTGTGTAACAGCATCAGAGATGCACATTTCTTACATGAACATGCAGGCAAACACCCCCACACATAAAATATTCTAAAATTAAAAACCAAATATTAACGAAGTTCTATTTTACTCTTCTGGTTGACTGATGAACGGTTTCTTCACATGTGCCACACCCAGCTCTCTCCACTGTGTGTCTGTAATTGGCTTCCTAGAGTCACCCTTCTATCTGAACAATACATGTGACAAGTGCCATCTTCTGTTCCTCTGGGACCATTTAATATCCTAGAACTCTAAAAGAATGAAAACCATGTCTGTTCAGGGAAGGAGTCTGACATAAGAGTGGTTCCGATGACTTCATCTCTCATATCAAAACTCGGGAATTTACATTGCAATTTCATTTTATGGGTGTGCTCTCCTTCAGGGACACTCCTTTAGCCATCTGCTTGATTCTTTTCTGCACCATGCTCCCATTTGGAATACTTGGGGTGGGCATTTCTTTGCAAGGGCTTTTACAGAACTCTAGGATGTTCTCTAGCCTCCAGCCAGCTTCTTGTCTGCCACTTTTCTTAGCGTCTGTGTGGCAGAGGCTATATGAAAGTGAGGATGGCTAACACTCAGATATTTAAATACTTTCTTCTACATATGTCTAATAGAGTACTCAAAATAATAGTCTATTCAGGTAGTGATACTGAATGGAGAGTAATAAAATTGACATGTGATCATTAGAGATAACATTATTTGGCTATAATGGTCATAGTATATAGAATAACTGATTTTATGTTGTGTGTGGAGATTTGAGCTTTTCAAGTATCATTCCAAAATAATTAACATACAGAAATGTCAAAAATACAAGATAACCCACGCTTAGATTTTCACATATGAAAATCCAAAATCTAAAACATTACAATCTAAATTTTTTATTAACACATGTTGACAGGGGTTTCTGTCCCACCCAGCCCCACAGCTGTTCAGTCCCAAAGAAACACACAGAGGTCTACATTAATTATATACCGGTTGACCTATTAGTGCAGGCTTCTTATTAACTCTTATAACTTAAATTAATCCATAATTCTTGTCTGTGTCAGCCAGGTGGCATGGTAACTTTTATCAGCGAGGCATTCTCATCTTGTTTCCTCTGTGTCTGGGTGATAACTGCAGACTGAGTCTTCCCTCTTACCAGAATTCTCCTGTTCTCATCACCCCACCTCTATTTCCTGCCTTGTTGGCACGCCTATACTTCCTGCCTGGCTCCTGGTCAATCAGCGTTTTATTAAAACAATACAAGTGACAGGGTAGGAGACCATTGTCCCACAGCACACATGTTTTGTCAGCATATATTTATTGTGGATATTTAAAAAGTATACTATGCTAATTTCAGATATATTTACAATAGTTAATAGAAAATTAGAGTACTTAGCTTTCTATTTTCCTCAGGGAACTGAAAATTCTGAGTAGCATTAGCACTAACAAGTTTTTTGGGAAACTGCTAATTTTCAGATTGGGGGGTGGGAAATTAATGTGTGAAATTCCATTCCCAAAATCTGAATACTCAGAAATCTGAAATACCTCTGGTCTTGAAAATATCAGAGAGGGTCTCTTAAACTGTTTTACTCTACGACCCATGATTTTAGAGCATGAAGATGGAACTTAGCACCTGAGGTATTTGCTGTTGAAGAAAAAGACTGTCTCAGTCATACCATGTAAGTACGAGGTTATGATTTCTCATGGAATGTGTGTGTTCACACTTGAGAAGGTAGCAAAAATTATAACATATCAAGAAGTGTAAACACATTTGTATGAATAGATTATCTCTAATGACAGTGAGGAGATAGAGGAAAAATTATATTTATTGGGGTTAGAAAACTCCAGAGATAAATTTCAATGCTTTATTCTTTTATCTTCAATCCAAAAACAATAAGACGTAACCACCTATTATTCCTGGCATAGGATGGTATTATGAATTTGGTAATTAAAAACCATCAAAATAGTCTATTTCTAATTAATACATTTAATTAGGATGAAATAGTACTTTCTGCCCTACAACACTATTGTTTTTCACTTAATGAGCAATTGCAAATGAACTCTATATAGAATAAAACTAGTGTGTTGTGCTCTAGTGCACAGATAAAATAACAAACGACATCACAACACATCAAACAGTTTTGTGTCAGATAGTACCAGTTGAGAATGTCTTATTTATCAAAAATGTCAAGTAATTCAGAAGTTTTCTATGACAGGAGTCAGATAGGAAATAGTACTGAAAACAAAGACTTCTCCCAACAAAACTGAAAAACACCTATGCAGTTTGGACTTATGACAGACATTCCACATCTATTAATAGAACACAGAATTGTCAAATACATTTAACACATTTAAAATAAGAATACTAGACCTGTATTAGGTAATAGGAAGATTATTTGTATGAGGAAAAATTTAGTATGGATTCTAGAATTCCAACAGATTGCAATCAAATGACTATTTTCATTGCCTATAAAATACAAGGAAGTTTTCAATGCCCCTTTTCTTCTATAACTTGCATAAAATTTGAAAAGGTATTATATTTTGATCATTACTGGAAATTACTCACAATCTACTTTAACTACCCAAAGCAAATAACAAGGTTTTGTTGTTATTGTATCTTTCTTTTTACATTTTTGTTGTTTTTACAAAATTCTACAATTTCCATATCACAGAAGTATTCCTCGCAATCCTAAAATGACAGTTTCAACTACAATTGGAGATTCAGAAGTCAATGTTAAATCTCAGAGATGGTTGAATATTGCAAAGTCTGTTATTAATTGACATTATTACCCTATTTATCTACAAATATTCTCTAAAATAGTCATCTACATAGTTGAAGTAATTCAGTTTTCCCAGTATGCTTAGGAAATATTTATGTCCATATTTTTTCTACAACAATAAAATTTCATGTAGAGGCTAAGAGTTGGATTTTGGAATTCAACTTATCTATAAATTAATTCTGTAATTTTGTCAAGTTTATTTTTCTGGCCTTCTAAATAGGAATATTCCCACCTCACAATGTTTTTCTTGAGAAGATGAAATGATTGCACTATAATATTTATCTCGAATTCTGGATTACAGGGGGCCCTCAATGAATGAGGTACAAGAAGACACATTTAATTCATGTTAAAACTGCCTTTCAATAAACCAAAAAAAAAAAAAATCAACGAGTTTCAACTGATCAAGAATTCCAACATAACATGATTAACATTTTAGGGAAGGCAAATTTTCTGAAAACAGTCTATAATTTAAACTCTAATGAAACATTGCTATTGGCCTACATTTATCGAATTTATCTTTAAAAACTGATATACAGTAAAACCAATTGTTTTGTGCAGTGAGTTCATGCTAACAAAAATCTGACATAATATTTTAGGAGGAAATTTTGTATAGGTTTCCCAATTGCAATTACATGTACCATTTTATATAACTGATTCCTTCATTTACAAGGCAAATAATCCTTAAAATATTTTCTTGAATTATACTATGAAAAAACCATTCAGAAGTTTTCCTAATTTTTATTATTGTCTTACTGTTTTAACCTTTATTGTCTTAGAAAATTCAGTTGTCATAGACACAATGTATCTTCTAAGTGACGACTACAAATAAATAAAATTACTGCTAAATTCTTCAAATAGGAACACAGAATTTCTATCATTCTACACAGAGAAAATGCTTTCAAGATAATGCCAAAATGGAACAAAGATGAGTCCTACTCTAAAATGTCACACTGAGATTTTCTTGTTTTCTAGGTTAAACCCTACATTTTTCATGTGTTTGAGAATACACTAATTACCATCTGTTAAAGACGGAGATGTTACAAGTAAAATGATACCCCTTTTAAAATGTTTTAACATCCACTTAGCTTTTACTTGTGGTTCCCAATATATATTGATTTTCAAAGTCAGAAATTTCTATAATCCCAGCACTTGCCAGGTTTAAGTAGGGGAGTTAGTAAAAATTTGAGGTGATTCGTGACTGAAAAGTGAGTTCTAGATCTGCCTGGAACACAGATGTGACCTTCTTTTGTTATAAAGATACATTTGCATGTTTTAAGACATGACAGCATTTACAACAGAGAACTTCCTGTATAGACTGATTGATAAAGTTATCAATAATCATCTTGTCTTTAAAATCAAGAAGCACATAATTTCGGGTACTCAGCCTGCACTTAATTGTAATACAATTTCTATTCTAGTAATACACTTCTCAAGTACAGCATGGTACGTATGTTTGTTATCCTCACACAAAAGAAGTTAAAGAGCAAAAGAAACATTGGGCTTTTTAACCACTCCATTAATAAAATGTTAGTTTAAGTTTTATACTTTTATTTAAGAAATAGATTGTATCATGCATAGTTGGAGTAAAGCTAATGTTAGAATATAGATAGAAATAAAGAATATAGTTAAATAAATTGGCACATCTGCCTCCCACTTTTAAAACTCCTCTGTGTGTGTGTGTGTGTGTGTGTGTGTGTGAGAGAGAGAGAGAGAGAGAGAGAGAGAGAGAGAGAGAGAGAGAGAAAGAGAAAGAGAGAGAGGGGGGAGAGAGGGAGAGAGAAAGAGCATGGGTGTAGGTACATGCTTGCCACAGCATCTTTGTCAGAGGTCAGATGTCAGAGGATGGTTTTCCGAAGTTGGGTCTCTATTTTTACTGTTGCAACTGTGTGCTCCACGCTGCCTTCTGGGCAATCCCCCAGGCACCACTTCCCATCTCCCTGAAGGACAATTGGGATTACAGATGCATGCCACTGGACCCAGCCTTTTAATGGAGATTTTCTGAGAATTGACCTCAATTCTTCAGGCTTGCACAAGCTAGCTCATTTACTGACTGAGCTGTCTACCCCCAGTCCTCATATCACTGCTGGGGAAACAGCTAATCTACATGGTTGGCTGTGGATAAAATTATTCAAAGTGGAATCATGGATATGCAGAATGAAAACTTCTGTTATCACTTTATTTGTACAGAAAGTATCTGACTTAAAATTCATATTCGTACAAGCTATACAGCATTTTAGAAAAATAATTCACTGCTATCAGTTATGTACGATTACTAACTTTACTATTAACATAATAAAAATACAACTTTAGACAAAATTGGTTTAGCTTCTCTTTAAATATTTAAGCAAAACATTTAATATTTGTGAAAGGATTTGAACTCTTCTGAATTATCTTTCTCACATAAGTGTCAAAAACAAGGAAATACCAAGGACTGAATAAAGTAAAAACAACAACATCAAAACCGTGTGGGTAGAGAGGTGGCTTAGCAGTTCAGAGTGCTTGTTGCTCTTGCAGAGAACCCAGGTTCTCAGTACTTACATTGTGGTTTACAACCCTGGGTAACTCCAATTCCGACGGTCCCAACACCCTCTTCTGAGCTCTAGGCATGGGGCATACACATGGTTCACATACACAATAAGTCAAACACTCATACACACCAAATAAAACGGATAAATCTAGAACAAAAACCAAACGTTAATTTATTTCTTTTAAAAGGTTCTTCAGTGCTTGAAGTGATTAAGTTCTGTGAGAAACAGATTTCAGAATTTACCCTTTGACATAGCATTAAACATATGAATATTTGCCAGTCTTAAACATGAGTATATTGAAAAATAGACAGCTATTAATATTTTTATAGAAATATTTCTTCCCATACCTTATTAGAAAGCACACATACATCTCCCATGATGAATAGAAGTGCCCCATGCTTACGTTTGCAGGTGGTGTCTCTAGAAGACACGAGGATACAGAAAAATATTCGTTATTCTACATCACTTCTGCCTTACCATGAGTATCTGAATCACAGCGATCTGAAACTTTTTCCTCTTTACATCCCACCTGTGACTTGGTCAGTTGATGGGACTGGATAAAGTTCTAATGACTTCTGGCTACCGGAAGCAACATTGGAGGCTGCCATGATTATTTAGTCAAGCAATGCATTTTAGGGGCTGAAAAAGAAAGGACTAGGTTCTTTTACACCATCATGAATAACCTCTATGCACCACAGTGTTTTCAAATGTTAAGATGAACTATATGAAAAACACTGTTTCAGTATCTTGTACTGAATCCTGAGGTCTATACACTCTAGACAATCATTCTACCCCAAGCTCTTGTAATTCTCCAAATTAACATGTAAGCCCCACCTGCCCCAAGAACCAGGGGACCTCCTGGGATGATGGGAGCTGTAATCTTTGATAAACAAGGACTCAGTAGGGCAGTGGTGGCAAATGCCTTTAATCCAGCAGCTGGGAGACAGACACAGGAGGATTTCTGTGAGTTCCAGGCCAGCCTTGTATACAGAGTGAGTTCTAGGACAGTCTTCAAAGCTACAGAGAAACCCTGTCTCAAAAGAAATGAAAAGAGACAGAGAGAGGGAGGGAGGGAGGGAAGGAGGGAGGAAGGAAGGAAGGAAATAACAAAGTCTCATGGCAAAGTTTGGTGGCCTATGGGTTTTATCTTTATAAGTACTTGCAAAGCGTGCTCTGGGCTTCTCAGCTAGGAAATTCCAGGCAGAGGTTGTGACCCAAGTCCTTTTGGTCAGTATTTAATATTTAAATAAAGTTTGCTTCAAATTTGGCTCAAAATGGCGCACTTGGGTTTTCTCACACGAATCTCAGGATTAACACTCTATCCACAAACCTATTTTACCATTTATTTCAATACAGAACCACATTAATTTAAAGCTCTATCCTTGAACTTAGTCTGTAGTCAACACAGCTCATGAACATGTCACCAGACTCCAGCGTAGCTGGGATTACAGACCTATGTCAACAGGCTTGCGTAAAATTTTTTTTTGAAGTTCACTGTCCTCAAAGGCTGACAAGTTAAGATATCCTGGCATAAAAAGGAAAGATAAATCTAGCTCAATTCTTGTAACTATTGGCTCTGACACTGTTCCTACGAAGGTGTAGCTGAGAATAAGAACGCTCAGTGTCCCTTCATTTGCAGCATAGGGAAAACTGGGGCTTCAGGTTCCTGGTTTTACATAGAATTTCCGCTTGGATCTCAGACTCCAAAGCCATTCCTGTCTCCAATAGAGCATGCTGTCAGCCACATCTTCCTATAATCTGCTGACGCTCTCTACATTTATACTTTCAGGAAAATTAACATAATGCCCCTTTCTGCTTTCCAGGGACATTTTTGTACATTAAAGCAACTCTGCCTTAATCTCCGTAAAACGGTCTTTGTTCCTTTCTACCCCTTGCCCCAGGATGAATTTGTTCCCTGGAGTCGTTTGCCAAATGGTACCCTGGTGTCCAGAAAGAGTTAAGGCACTTGTACATTTGCATAATTTACAACAAGAAAGTAGCTGTGGGATTGGGCAAATCTGGTTCAGTAGGCCATTTAGAAAGTCATTACAATTTATTCACTTTTTGTGCATTAACAATTTTTAGAACTTGAAAACATCAAAAACATCTTTCTAAAGGTAACACAGAAATTAACATAAAACTGATATGTTTATATCTGCAGCTATAAACTCTTATACCACCCCAATGTTTGGGGTAATTTTTTTTCTTAAGTACCAAAACGTATTCATATATTCACATTAGGCACTTAATGTAATAGAATAGAGGTTGCTATAGAAACCATGTGGTATGCCTAGTACTTAGTGAGGAAATGAATGCTTCTAATTATCACCAAATGTATGATATCCTGCCTCTGTACCCTACATTTTTTAAAGTACAATCTGTTTAATAAGCAGAAAGTTGTTAACCCAATGTTCAGAGAGTGAAAGGTCCTAAAAATAGACAATAAAATTCTCAGATCTTATCTGAACATTTTATTGACATAACACAATAAGAGTTGTATCCATCTTCCATCCAAACAAGAAGAGGAAATTTATTTGTTCCTAAAACCCCTTAAGTATAAGCAAAGGAGGATTATAGAAAAACAGCACAAAGAAGAAATTATCTCCTATCTCCCTTAGTTCTTTAAGCTATTTCAAATAGTCAGTCAAATACCAAAGAAAAAATGAATAACACCTAGCTAATAAGATATTTCTGCAAGCAAGATAGTGTGGAAAACTGGAGGTCTGGTCTGACGGCACATGATTGATTTGATTGCAGAGCCAACTCTATTGGATTCCATAAAGAATTACAAAAAAGCTTGCTATTGGGAACACAGAAGGTACCAGATTAAATTTACCCCAGGAAACTGAAGCAAGCAGTTCTGAGCTGATATCTTTCAAGGAAGTTACAACTCCTGGCTGACTAAGGTACTCAGAGCTGCCAGAAGCAATCATTTGCTAATCTGTAGGCAGAGTGTACTCCTGAACTCAACAACTTAGATGGATGAATCTGGAGCTTTCTCAGCATAAGGAAGAGGAAGCTGTTCACACTCCTGCCCATGAGAGGCATGCTGTTGACACTCCCGCCTACAGTTTCAAACGGAGAATCTAGCAGCCATTCTGACTTTGATGCTTGTCCGTTGCTTCCTAGAGTCTACTGTCTATACATTCTGATTACTATGGTCTCACTTTGTTTCTACGTCACCACCTGATAAGTGTGGGGACCCACAGATGTAAGCCTGTTCCACCTTGACTAAAGGTCAGAGAGTTTGAATTTATTTTTGCTCTTTCAAAGTTGTTGACAGCAGGTGTGGCTACACTCAAGATATCCTGGCCTAGGGTGTGGTCAATTCGTATTTTGAATATAGAGGTGGATATGTTCCACTTTGCTATTCCTGCTCCTTCAGAGGAGATTAGCAGGAGGTTTCAGGGAGTAGCTGCCTGCAGGATACTTGGTCTACTCCATATATCACGTTAATGAAGTCTGTTGCCTCCTTCCTCCCCTTTTGGAGTGAAGTATATAAACATATGAAAAATAAATGCAGATGGGTTCAGCATTCACTGAATTTCCCTACCGGTGCTGTTCTGTGTTTCTGTCTTTTATTTCTGTCATATCTCTGTTCCTTTTGCTTAATAATTCTAATCCTCACACCCCTACCTTGGAATGTGTAAATTTCATTGAGGCTGGACTATGACAGATGTCATCCCAAATTGCAGCTTATAACAGATAAATCCACGGTACCTTCTTCAAAAGCTATTTCTGCAACTCTAGTTGCTCTTAATTGGCTTCTGCACCAACTCCTTTGCAAAGGCCTTGGTTATGCCATAGTGGGAATTTTGAGACCAAAGACCAAAATCATAGCACTAATTGTAATACCTTCAGTGATCTTGGCATGAGTTCACACTCCCAATTATTCTCAAGTCTACTATATTTCTATCTCTAATATTTCCGGTACTTTGCATATTCTATATATTTTCAAAGGAGATGGAATTAACAGAGTATCATTACAAATAGAGGAGAGAGTTCAACTCAAGTATCAAAGTTGATATAACAGTTAAGAATAGAGTGAATTATGGCAGTAATACTGTACATTGTTCCTTTAAACACTAATCTTGGTGATGTAGATCGGTAACACATTGCATACTTGATGTTAAACAATTTATTCCAGGACAACACTAAAGTTAACAAAGGGTATGTCTCACTGCAACAGTCCAAAAAAAACAAAGAGAAGAACCAGGGAAATAGGAGCTCTATCACACATAAGGTTTTAAGCACAATTTTAGCTTGAAATCACAATGAACATCAAATAATGGGCACTGAACCAACATCTGTGAATATGCTAAGGTTGTCAAGTCAGCTTCAAAATGTCAAACTAAAGGCCACTTATCATAAATAGACTTCAAAAGCTATATTATTTTATGCTTGGCTTGATTTGTACAGCATTCTCAGAATTCCTATCTCACTTCATTTAGCAAACAAAATTTATAAATAGACATTAATCAAGGTACAAATGTTTATTGAATACTTATGTCAAGCCAGTTGGAATCCTATTACTACAAACAAAGACAGTATTTATGGGCTCATTTTTTATAACTTTATTATTTTATGAGAAAAAATTTGAATTATAGATAATGACATCTGGTAACTGTTTTAGATATTTTAAAAACTTTTTGAAATAGGATAAATTTGTTTTCAAAATAATGAACAATTAAGTTCATATATTACACACGTTCACTTTAGTATCCTCAGTGAAATTCAAAGTGCCTCTAAGAAACTCAAAATTTTGGAAGATGCCAAAATACATTTAGATTATGGATTCTGAGAAAGAATTTGCATATGGAAAAAACATCAAATAATAAAAAATAGATGGATGATACAAATAATAATTGGAAAACTTATATAATGTATTGATAATTATGCTTCTCACAGATAATAAATATAAGGCAAGTTACAATTTAAGGATAATAGAATGCATATATTAGCATGAATCATTAGTTTTGTGCACACCTCATATTCAATTACTCATTTTGGCTTGTTCAGTTTGAGGATTATTCAAGCTTTGTGCTTCTGTAGCTTCCTATTTTTATTCAAATCTCTATATATCTATTCTTATTATCAATGGTACTAATAGGTGATAAAATTATTAACAATAAAAATTTGTTATGTATAAGCATTGCATAGAGCATTTTTATATATGAAGTTATTAAATCCCCTCAATGACCCTCGAAGCAGGCAATATTTTGATTTCTTACTTATAGATGGGAATACAGTGGATAACTTTCTTAAAATGGATGATCTTTAATAGTGTTCCCATAATTAAACCCTGGCAGGCTGCTTCTAGGAAACACAATCTTAACCAAACTATTATTTATACTTCACTCTTCCACCAATCATTGCTCAAAATCTCATCATGTAAATTCACTCTTTTCAGTACAAAACTGTAGAAGGGAAAAACCTGCTGTTAGAATAATCTGCAACATAAAGTGTATCACCAAAATGCCTTTATTAGGCAAGAGTGCCTTGTATTATATTGAAATAGCTGAAAGGTCTTGAGGTAGTTAACACTGTGGCTAAATAAAGTATTTTAATTGGGGAATAAAATGCTAATTTCTCTCACAAATATCACATAAACTTTTAGCAACGAATAAGCAAGGAGCGGTCCTTGGCTTCTACTCCCATCCCATCTTCCTCCATCCCCATACGTTTAGAGTCTATGTTCATCATCCATCTCACACCTTCCATACTTCCGCAGCTTGGCCAACTCCAAAGTCCTCATTCATGGACGACGGTACCAGCCTCCAGCCTCCCCTCTCGTGGTTTCTACACTGAAATCACAGAGTGTTTTACTGGAGATGCTCATCAGATCACAGCTACATACTGGGGCTCGTCTAGTAGCTTCTCAAGTAACTGCCAGTAAAATGGTTCCAGGACTCCCAGAGTTTCTCCCATGTTTGGTTTGGGCTGCTTCCTTTTCAACTTCATTCCCTGTGTGTAGGCCTCCTCATGTCCTATGGTTCCCTCTTGTTCCTTGTATGGAAAATACACATGGAGTGATTTGCTGGTCACTCTGCTTATGCACGTTGATTCCACCCTTTATTTTGTACTTGAAACGCCCCATCTAAAATCACACTTTTAATTCCTAACCTCACACCCTGTTTTTCTGGTGTTCCCACACTACCTGGCTTATTTTTAGTCTTCTTATTACTATGTGATTTCCTTTATGAAACTACTGGATGCTTGACTACTTAGAGCAATGTCTGATGCATCAAACATCATTTTGAGTGAGGTAACCCAGACACAGAAAGACAATTATCACATGTACTCACTCATAAGTGGTTTTTAAACATGAAGCAAAGAAAACCAGCCTACAAATCACAATCCCAGAGAACTTAGACACTAAGAGAGAGATACATAGATCTAATCTACATGGGAAATAGGAAAAGACAAGATCTCCTGAGTAAATTGGGAGCATGGGGACCTTGGGGGAGGGTTGAAGAAGAGGGGGAAGGTGGGGAGGGCAGCAGAGAAAACTGTAGAGCTCAATAAAAATCAATAAAAAAAAGATGTGCAAAGAATTTGTGTTGAAAAATGGGTAAATCAGAGCACGAGTCTGTGTCTGTACTCACTTTACTAGTACAGAATGAATAGATGAATCCAGTTCTTCATAATCCTACTTTCTTTGAGGGGATTTATTCTAAAAGTCATGTTTTTTTGAAGAGATGCTTATATCTATAATTCTTCCCTGGGAGGTTGTGTCAACTATTTAAAGGTCAGAATGCTTGTCTTTAGGATACTAGAGAGAATTATCTTTCTGATTCTTTTTAATGAGAAACGCAAGGAACTTTCCTGTGTTAGAGTGTTTTCTGAGACAAAAACGACATGTACATAAAGATTCCTCTTCCAGACAGCACAGACCCCTGTAGCTGCAAGAAGGAAGAAAAACAGTTTTCCCTGAGGTCCTTAATCCTAACAGCACTGCCTCTCGGGAGACGTTCCCCCAGACTCCCACTGGCCTTAATGTGTCATGTGAACATAGTCTGCACCAGAACTCTTCGGATGTATAGATCTCTGACAATGCAGGAAACTTAACTCTCCTGACGCCCACCCACGCAATATCACAGACATCCTTAAGGCATTGTAAAATCTGCAAACGACTGCAAACTTTGCAACACCCCAAGTTATGACTTCCTGACAGCACAAGGCCCTTGAGGTTTGCTCTTGTTCTGTAACATTCTCCACTCTGACTTAATCATGTTTCCTTCTAGTCCACTGCATGTATTATTGTCAGATTAATCTCACAGATGGACATCACCAATCAAGATGTTCTCAAGGCTCTCCCCTGCCTAAGGAAGAGTAGGACAAAGATCTTATTTTTTAAACTTAGTTTTGTTATTTTTTGCCATAAGAGAAATTTAATAGAGGAACAAATCTGGTTTCAGTAACAGGAAAATATCAAACTTTCATTCACAAAGAACATATTCATGAACACACTAATGTGTTACAGCCTCAAAAGTCATCCTGTACTGAGACATACAAAGCAGACACTTTAATGAATCACTCACTTGCCCTGATGTATGCTCAGTGGCTAGTCTCTCCACATGGTTTGGTACCCATCAGTTTCTAATAAGATGCTGCCTGACATGAAGCTGTATTACCAATGTTACTGATTTAAACTTTCTGTGTGTCTTCCATATTCCCTGGGTATGTCCAAACATATGCTTTATATACCAATATAGATGGTAATAGAATTAACACAAATCTGCCTGTTTTAGCTGTGTTTACATAATAATGCAATTTTTACATATATATGTGTGTGTATGTGTGTCTGTGTGTATATACATATGCACAGATAGTTCATCATATTTCAGCCAAATTCACATTTTCTCAATTAGCTACATCATAATTAATTAGCAAATATGACACAGCTACTATGATCCATACCCATACAGCATAAAAAAGTCAGGAACTAAAACATAAGAACTAATATTTTTTTTAATACTTTGGAACAATTACAGTTAGCTTTAGATCACATTTTCTAAGTACTTACACAACAATTTCTCTTCAGCTTCCAGTTAAAAATTAATATGGATGAACACCATCCGGAATGTAATGGACCTTTATCAATGTGGTGGGGGTGAGAAGCAATGAGGCTTTCAACCACTATGGTTCCCTGCCTTCTCTACACAAGTGAAACAATGAAATAATAATGACTGGGACAAGCACTCTGCCAGAAAGGCAAGCGCTAGAATGTCTGGTGAGAAAACCATGAACCTTGAATTTGCATGGGTCTACCACTCCCTTCTTTCTTTCACAGACGTTTCTATCCTGTAGTCACTCAAATCTTTATGTTCCTTGAGTCCTAGGATATAAAATGATAAAATGCTGGGCAGTGAAGTGAATTGTGTGTGTGTGTGTGTGTGTGTGTGTGTGTGTGTGTGTGTGTCCCAGGGAAGGTCGACTTCATTTGCTGGAGCCACTTCATACCATACAGGGGATGCAATAAATCTTTCTGGTTAACAGCTAGAGTTGCCTGAATATAGTGTTAGCATCTGGCTCCTCTCTGAGGGTTTAAACAGAGCATGTGCCAACTTCTACCAAGTGGCTACAGCGGCTCATTTCTCACATCCTGATGAGTTGTTGGCGGGGGGTTCTGGGTAGAAGTGTATTGCTAACATGTGTGTCAATGTCTGTAACCATAGCAACAACAGCCAAAACTGGGAGAAGGAAATATAATATTAACCATCCCCTCAGCCTATGTCTCAAGTGATCCATAAAATATTTTAAAATAATATTATATTTATTTATTAATAGTATTATTATATAATTAATAGTTATATTTATTATTTAATAAACTTGTAAGAACCAGAAGTTGTCTACTAATTTCAGAAATATATCATAGAAAGACAGTTTCAGAATGCACTTTCAAACCATCAAACCCCATCCTTATTTAATAATACCTTATTTTATGCATTCAGAACCTGTCCCACTCATTTAACACATAGTGAGCTTCTCTAAGTTTAAAGTTAGTGATGCCGCATCATACACTTGATTCAAATCATCATCAGGATGTTACTTGTGTTTTCCAACGTTTACTCCCCAATACTCTGTGAGTCAGTCATAATCTGTGAAATGTCCAACACCTCATTCAATTCTAATATACATGGGATAAACGGTTTCTTTTCTCTTCTTTCAAAACTAGCTATCTTGGTTCCCTTCTTCAAAGAAACTCAAAAAATGGGTGATGAAAGGCCTGGAAAGATGGCTTAGCAGTTAAGATCACGTTCTGCTCTAGCAGAGAAATTAAGTTAAGTTCCTAACCCCAAGGATGGGTAGCTCACAACTATCTGTAATTCCAACTTCTAGTACCAACAAACTCTTCTAGCCTCTAAGGACACCTGCACTTATATGCACATGCCCACATACAGAGACACAGAATTCAAAATAAAGTAAATCCTTTAAAAATGAGTGATCAAACCAAGAAATGCAAATTTAAAGACAGATCACAGGCATAACCATATTTTTCTATATGGAGATTCTACTGGGATATTTTTTTATTTTATAGAAACACCTGACATCACCATCACAACTAATAAATCCCACTGTGGGGGTGCTGGAGAGATAGTTCAGTAACTAGCTCTTCTGGCAGAGTACCAGGGTTCAGATCCCAGAACCCAAATGACAGCTCACAAAAATATTCAACTCTAGTTTCAGGGAATTCAACACTGTCTTCTGGCCTCCATAGGCACTGCGTGTATGTGGTGTCCATATGTACATACAACTATTCATACATGTAAAATATATAAATAACTTTTTAAAAAACTATTTCATTTATTGAATAATGACAAGGTGTAAAATATTGTGTGATAAGCAATATCCATAACTACTAATGTTAAGACAGTCTTATCTAAAGATGAAGATGAGTCTAAAGGAGATGGCTGGATCTTCTAAAGTTTCATAGCTAGCTAATGAGTGGCGATGTTTGGCAATTTGAGGAACAAGCTAAACCACAAAACTTAAGACCACAGCAAGAGCCTCCAAAAATTACACCTCTTTGTTTGGGGCCTGAAATGAAAATGAGCAACTTTAATCTTACAATGAAGAAAATTCATTCACACGCAACTTGAGCAATGACATTCAGAATAAAATACCCTTTGTTCAGAGTGCCCTTAAATATTTTAAATGTCCAAACCACCATTTGTGTATGTGTGTGTGTGTATTAGAGAAAGAGATACAGAGAGAGAAAAAAAGAAGTTGTCACCTTAACTTGCCATTTTTCCAACTGTAAAAAAAATAAAATCTGTCCATTCTAATTTATTTAGAGAATAGAATGCCTCCCCATGTTCTTTAAAAAGGGAGAAAGAAAGACATGAAAAAGCGTGATTTAAAGGGAGCAATTCACACCACATCAACTCTACTTCTTCACTTTTCTTCCCCAAGTCCCCTGTGATAGCAAATACTGTTTCTTCAGCAGTCCACAAGCAATTAATGCCATATATCATGTGTATCCCCAACTGACATACATACACCATGAACAGCCTCCATGGTGTGCATGCTCAGAAGGCCAAACAGACCTGTAGCCAAAACTCAAAGAGAAGAATCTAGGCTGAAACAGAAATATTTTCAGGGCATATGTTCTAGTTACTTAACCAAATGAGGTATTGTCAAAATTAGGGAAATACAAAATGCACTGGGGCTGGTCAGGGACAAAGGTCAGTAGAACAAGAAGTCTGATTGTTGATCTGTCTGAGGCAGACAATAGCCTTGATTAGCAGAAGCCTGTGGGAATGTAAAATATGTCATCAATGGGTATGGGTTCTTTTGAGATATTACGTGATATTTTGTGATTTAAGATGGTGTTAGAAATAAAAGGGTAGCAATGAGGACAGAGCTGTGTAATCAGAGGAAGCACAAAGGTCACGCCTTATGCCAATGTAATAAACCATCATCATAGACTAAATAAAGTTACGAAGGTCAGCTGTGTTAATTGTCCAGTGTACAGACTCATTTTATAAGAACAGATTCTTTCCAGTGATGATGGCAATAATATTTTAATATTGTAAGCAAATATCCTGAGCCAATTGTTAACACCTCTCACAACCCATTGCTCTAGTTCTTGATTGCTTCATACAGAATGCACCCAGACATTAAATGAAGAAGAAATGTGTCAGAGGAGCTTCATCTAGATAACTGATAGCTTATTTGTTTATTTGTTATTTGTTACCATGTGCTTTCCTTATTTGATTTGTTCAAGAGGGCTCACGCTATGTAGTTAGTTTTCTGTGTCCTTCCCTTTATTCCTCTATCTGGGATGACATAGAAATCATGAAAACATGTTGGAAAATGGCAAAAAATAATATTCAAAGATTTTACCATTTTATGAGGGTAGAAATCTCTTCACATGACAATATTATGAGACATTTTACATATGTGTTTGTTAAAATGCACTATCCCATTTTGAGAAGTGAATGAAACACAATTGTCCACAATAGTGTAACACTAATATTATGAATGCTTTCCACAGTTATTACATGACTGCCAGTAGCATCCATTAATTTAACACCCAACATTAGGTTATAATAGTAAAAAATGAAAAAAAAAAACAAGAATTTCAGTTTGGATAGAAGCATTTGATATGTATCTTGTACATTTCTAGTACTTGTCAAAGGGAAGGTTAAAGTCACTACAGTGACAGACCCTCTTATCTAACTGTGGCTCAGGAAATATATTCTTCCAAGTCCATGTCTTAGAACATGAATGTCATTTCATAGTGTCTGAAGGTGATGAATTTATAGCAACTCAAGCTCAAGCTGTTCATGAAGGTGTGGGTGTGTGTGTGGGGGTGTGTGATCAATACCATACCATATGTATTTTAGAAAGGAGAAAGATTTGATTTTGAATACTGGGCTTGGAATCAACAGGGCGGCTGGATTTCATCAGGTTCTGCTCAACATTGATTATGTTCCTCTTCCCATATAATAAAATAGTTAATGTGAAAATGGAAGGCAGACAGACATCCATTAAGTACAAATTGTGCTTTAACATATTTTGCAGGGAGATGAAAGAAATAAAAAAAAATAACTTGGATTTTCTACTTCTGTGACTAGAAGAATTCCAAAATTAGACGGAACTGCCATTGAGTTCTCAAGGATGACTAAAATGTCCATTAAAAACTCATTAAGATGATTTGGTGAATACTTCATAGATTTTTCTAATACAATGAGATTTCACAAATTATGACTATGAAGAAATACATATTGACTCCAATTGACTGCATATTTAAGTATTTCAAGGAAACATTATCTAATTGTTTTTACATCTTATATTATATTGCCAAAGGAAAGGTAATATTTACACTGGACGCCCTTCTGCCAATTATCACCTAGCTATCTCTCAACTGAGGGCTTAAGGCTCAGTTTTTCCCCTAGAAAGGCTCCCCATGTTTCTACCACCTCTCCACTCAGCATTGGAGGCTGCTGACACATCCCTGATGATATGTTGCTGATGAAGATGCTGATGTGGACTACAGTTCCCATTCCATAGCACTATGGTGAATGCTTTGCCTCTGTGTGAATCCTTCACCCTACAAGTGTATGCAAGCAGACAGTATTATCTCCACTGTTTTATTCTATATAATGAAACAGAGGTGCTCATAGTAGCCCTCAAGATCACACACATATAGAAAGGCTACTAAGGAACTACTCCTCCAACGAGTACTTCACTGCAGTGCACATAGTCTCAATCACTAAACGAGTGCGGCCTCACCCCATTGTCTTTATAGGAAAGGAAAGCCCCTGGCTAACATTGAGTCTCAAGTCCACAGTTCAAAATCATGTAATAAATGAATTGAAATAATGCATTATAATGACAAATGCTTAAAATACTAATCAAATGTATTCTCTAAGTAGCGTAAATGAGGAAATAAGAGGGCATCGTGTGTGGTTTAATGACTTTTGCCTAGCCTAAAAGTATCAAACAATGCAAAAAAATTTAAAAAGCCTTATATGTGTATATTTCTTATGGACATATTTCTTATATAGTACATATTTAATATATTTCATATTTAATAATACAATATTGTAATAATACAATTAAAAATATTGAATTTTAATACACTTATTAAAACTTAGGGCATCTCCTCTATTTCCCAAAATCCTATAACCTTTCATAGATTTCTTTAAATTATATTTTATTTATTGTTTTGTGATTGATGCACACGGAGGCTAAAGGGTTACACTTGTGCAAATACAACTTTCAGAAATTGCCTTTTCTTTCTATGATGTGAGTCCTGCAGATCAAACCAACTCAGGTCACAAGACTTCGTGGCAAGCTGCTCTACCAGATTGCTCCATCTCACAGACCAAACATTTCATATCTAAATACCCTAATGAAGAAGAGATAGAAAAAACTACATTAGGAAGGATGAATCTTGACATCTGATAGTATAGAACCTCATAAAAAAAAAGTTAGTGTGGAAAAGAATTATTGAACATATTTACCTTCTTCTGGCCACTGATTATATGTCAGGAGACAACCCAATATCCCTGAACGTCTCCACCAAGAAGAAATGATGTCTCAGCAAGGAACAGAGACCTTTATGCTATCAGAGACTCAAGAGCCACAGTCATATAAAAATCCCAAGTCAATCTTCCCACATTGCACATTCAGACAACTACAGGCAGAGAATACCAAGCGGAAAGATCTCAATGTATATCAAACTGAAAAACAGATGTCAGGTAAACAGTAAATCAACAAATGATTTCTGGAGGGATGGCCCTAATGGGCAAAAGAGACAACTCACAGTGAAGCCATAAACTCTCAGTAAATTGTGATGCGAAACAAAGAAAATGGGAGTGTGTGAGGTTTATCTCATACAATATCTCCTCACATGCTGCTGGTCCAGCCTTGCCCGCAAGCACTAGAAACAGTGACTTTTTGCATCTCACAGGAGTGCTTGCTGGAAAGAACCTGGATGCCTGGAATAATAAGAAGGGTGCTTCACTTTTCTCAATAAAGCAAAGTTCACACAATGGCAAAGGAGAATAATGAGAGAAAATACCTGCCTCAGGGACGGGGCAGGCTGTATCTTTGAAACACGAATTTCATTTAGAAGGCTATTTATCCCTTTCTGTCACTAAGCAATGCCTCTAAATCATTTTAAAGACCTCTTTACTGCAATATCCCAAAAGGTCCCCATGTATGCACCCCTATGGCCAGCTTGCTTCAAAGGCAGAAACACAGCAAAAAGAAAGCTATTGAATTATTTTTTTTAAATAAAAGACAGAGACAACAAATTACAACACAAGAAGAATCATACATGCATAAAATCCAGTGGCAACACTGCTTAGAATTCAGTCTTCAGCAAAGAATACAAACAACTGGCAACCACACAAACAAACGAACGCTACTCTTCTGCCATGGCAAAATGAATAGACAAGTCAATGAAGGATTAAAATGTACTGCTAATGAAGACGTTTTCCAAACTGGAGAGGGGTAGCATTTTAAACTACAAAGAAAGACAACAGGTCACACAAAATATTTCTGTACAGATAAAATCTCAAAACACAATAAAAAAATATTAGAGAAGAATATATTCTTACCGTCACAAATCCATTGATAAGGCCTATGAATTTGCAATGATCAGGCATAAGTTTTGGAAATGCTTGCCCTGACTTAGTCAAATTAGAGTAGGGAAGGGCTGGCCTCCTCCACTGCTTCCCACTCTGAAACTGTGGGCAAGGGAGCACCAATTCTTGATAGCAAGTGCTCACAGAGAACAAGAACATGAGCACGAGCCCTCTACGTGTAAGAGCAGACTATCAGCCTTCACATACCTGTCATAACCTGATGTAGAAATGGCTGCAGAAGACGCTAGACATTGACCTCTGACCTACTTCCGCATCTACATGTAAATGCACACTCCTCATGCATCTACATGTAAATGCACACACACTTTCTACATATGTGAATATATACATAAACACACACATACCACACATGAAAATACACATGTTTTTAACTCCAAAAAATACCCAAAAGATTTTATATGTTTTTAAGCACAAAAAATTATGTTTGAGGAAAAAAAACATGTTGAATCTGATTTAGACATTATATCATATACATATATGCATACACACATACACATGGAAATATCCTATGATCCCATTACCATGTACAATTTTTGTCTCCCTAAAAACATTAAAAGTGGATTTTGTTTTAAAATAAGACCTCTTTTTGAGGAAAGTCAATATAAAGAGAAGGCTGTTTGGGAAGTTCTTTAGCAGAGCCCTGCCTAGCATTCTGGGGCACCCAAGTTTGATACGCAGCACAGAAAAAAAAAGTCAAATTATAATTAGTTAGAAACAAAATCAGGTAAACAATGAATGAAAGTGTTCTCTTTTCTTAACAGGGAAAGTATTACCGTGAGGTAAAAAGCTTACTTCGTAAACTATCTTCAGTCATTTCATTCACCTCTATAACAGCTAGAAAATCAGAACACATGTGCACACATGGATACACACAAGTATGTATATATGTATTGTTTTATGTTTCCTCCCAGTTGCTGTGCAAATATCATGATCAAAAGGAACTTTGGGGTGGAAAGGTTTATCTGGCTGATACTTCTAGATCACAGAACATCACTGGGGAAAGTTGAGGCAGAAATTCAATGGAGGAACCTGAGGCAGAAACAAAGGAGAAAGGCTGCTTGCTGGCTCACCCCCTTATGTTCTGCTAACTTATAAGGCCTAGGCACACCTCCCTGAGGACAGTGCCACCCTCAATGGGAGGAGCACACCCACGTCAGTCATTAATCAACAGACATGTCCACAAGCCAATCGGATTGAGGAAATCTCCCAGCTGAGACTTGTTTCGATCATACTATGTAAAGTTGACAACTGAAGCCAACTAATAGAGGGAGGAGTGTGTGTGTGTGTGTGTGTGTGTGTGTGTGTGTGTGTGTGCATGTGTATGTGTGTGTGTGGTGTCTGTGTATGTGTGTGTGTCTGTGTATGTTTGTACATATGTTGTGTGTGTGTATGTTTGTACATATGTTGTCTGTGTGTGTCTGTGTGTGTGTGTATGTGTGTGTGTGGTGTTTGTGTATGTTTGTACATATGTTGTGTGTGTGTGTGTGTGTGTGTGTAGAAAAGCATACACCAAAGCTAGTTAATGGATCTTGTCCCTAGGGAATGGACTTTTGTTTCAAAGCCTATTTCTGAATGACTTTTCATTAATCATTTGGATTTTATTTGTGTGCTTACATTTTTAAAATTTAAAAGAAAATCAGTTTAGTGTTTTCCAGTGGAAAACAATGTTTCATGGGAGGAAAATAGCTAGTGTTTATAGTTATCATTTTATTCTTTTGTTCATCCTCTCAAACGCAATTGAAATTATAATGTGTTTTTCCCAGGAATCATAAGTATAAAATTTTAGACCCTGAATCTAATTTTCTCCAACTCAGGGAAGAAGCTTTTGACAAGGGGAAAAGATAAACAAAGTGGACCATTAAAATAAATGGAAAATTAGGGGGAAATTGCTTGTCAGAGCCAAGAATTTTCTAGAAATGACTGCCTTGATAATTATCTGGGTTTAAACACTCTGATTTTCACTTTCTGGTACTGAGTCCTCCTATAGGATTAAACTCTAATTTCATATTTTAATTTTAAATGAAAATATGCAAATGAAATTTCAGAATTAACAAACACATACTACTATTAAGAAAATCTAGTTTGTAATCAGATCTCTAGTATCTAACTACTAGACATGCTGCAATCTCAAAGTCTTAGTTTATGCCTCTTTCCTGTTTTCTCTATTTTATTTCTAATATATTACCGATCATACAGATGTTGATCAAACATTCCTAGACTCTTATTGTGCCCCATATTTCAAATACAAAGGCAGAGACATGATGGGGAAAAGCCATTAATCAATCACATCAAGTTGAGGTGTGGCCACTTGGACCCCAGGTAGAAAATCGAGAGAACACAGGTGTGCTCTCTCTCCATGTGGTGTCCGCTGAACAGATAGGACTTTGGACCTCCCTTGTAGCATGAGTTTTCCCCCTTTTTATTCATTAAAAATACCCGTTCCTATTGAGCTGGCTTGGTTATTTATTTGTACCGACCTAATACATCTACAGAGACAAGGCTCCAGTCTTGCATCTTTTACCTTCAGGAAGCAGGGAGACTTTAGTTGCAGGCACATGAGAGACAGTCTTCAAAATTCCTCTTTCTCCAGTCCAGCTGAAGCTAAGATGCACACTCTGGCACAAGAAAGTGCTGCTCCAGCCCTCATTTCAAGTCAAGGGGGATAATCATGGTCTTTTCTTCCTGTCTTTTACTTTGATTATCTATTTACTTAACCACCATTGTTTACTGCAGCATGGGACAACATGAACCTGTGAGAGCAAGGCTTAAAAATAAGGTGGACTGAAGTCTTATACAATAACCAACTTTATTCAGAGCATCAGACAATTTATACTCTGAGAGTTAAGACGAGTCACCTGAGTAAAGTGGACAATCACAAGGACAAGCAACACATGGTAAGTACACATTTCTCCATAGAGGCACATAAACAAATAACAACAGCCAGTTACAATGAATAATCTGAATTGAACTCAACCCTATCCACTATACCTGGGAGGGGCTTGGAAGCACATTCCCAGAACAGCCCATGTTATGGAGGAGCAGAGATTATAAGACCTCAATTTCTCACACCATCTCACAAATCTCGTGAAGCTTCATTCACAGTATTCAGACACAATATGATCTTTGCTCTGAAATAATTTCACACACAACTACATGATATATTCATTATTATACCCCTGTCCCTCCAACTCTTCCTGTGTTCTCCACATTCCTCTCTCAAATTTGTGTCCTCTCCTTCTGTAATTACTATTGGGATACATGCAGACATAACTTACTGAGTCCAGCTAATGTTGGTTTCATGTATTGGGATGTAGTGCTAACTGCTTGCATGGGCAACCTATACAGGGTTGGGGGAATGAAAAAACGTAACTCTCTTTCCGTTGTGAACTATTCAGCTAGAGGTGAAGCCTTGCAAGCTCTTAGCCATACAAGCTGTAATGTTGGCTGGTGTGGTCTTACTCATGTCCCGTGCAGACAATGATGTTGTTAGGAGTCTATGGGCACCGCGTGCCTTGTATCCAGAAGACACAATCTCATAGCATTCTTCCTATCCTTTGTCTATACCAATCTTCCCACTCCCCCTTCTTTGGCGCTCCCTGAGTTTCGGATGTAGGAGCTGCATTACAGAAGTGCTGTACAGGGATGGGCCCTCCACAGATACTTGCTATTTACACATTGAACATTTTTGATTTCTGTGGTAGCCCCTGGTCTGTTGCTGCTGCCCAAAAGAAGCTCCTTCAATGGGAGATGAGTGCTACACTTATGTAAAAAGCCTGGGGACATGGCTGCTGGCTCAGCAAGACTCTTTACGGGCTTTGGTCTGTTTATGTACAAAAGTGACAAGTATGAATTCCATAAACTGGTAGGTCTTTTCCATCATTAAAATCCTGATTTTAAATGAACCGAAATAGCTATGTCCCATGTATTTGTTCTTCAAACAAGTTGAATAAAATGTCTCAACATACCAAAGTTGTTTATTGCTGAATGTCTGATAAGAAGTTGGGGACTATGTGAAAGGGGGACCTAGAAAGAAAACCGCAAATAACAATATCTGGAGCATGGCAAGAAGATGTCAGACAAGATGTGTTTTAAGTGACTGCACCCAAGGTAAATCAGGAATGACTAAAGTAAGTATGTTTGGATGAGTGTGGGCAGGCCCTAGCACACTGTGGAAAGCCATGGTTCAGTGGTCCTGTCTATCTTGTTCAAAACATTAGTTAGTTGCCTCTTTTACGTTTAAAAATGTATTTAAACATTTTCATGCAATGCATTCTGATCATATTTCCCTGTACCAGCTCCTCACAGCTTCACTTCCCTACCCAACCCTAATTCATGTTCTTTATCTCTCAAAAAAAAAATAAAAAACCCTAAAAATTAACAAAAATAACAAAACAGAATCTCTCTCTCACACACACACACACACATACACACACACATACATACACACACACACACACACATACACACATATACACACACATACACACACACACACACACACACACACACTAAAAACATGGTATCTGTTTTGTGTTGGCCTGCTAGGGCACATGGCCTGCTTTGTAGTTTGGTTGATACAGACACTGACACTCCACTGAAGGAAACTAATCTCCCCTCTCCTAGGAAGTATTGACTGCACATGGCTTCTCTGTTAGGAGCAGAACTTTGTGTTCACTTCTGCCTTCTCAGTGCTGGGAATTTGTCTGGTTTGAACCTGTGCCAGTCATGGGTGGTCCTGTCACAGTCTCTGTGAGTTCAGAGTCATGGATGACTCTAAAGGAAATAGCATCTGTCAGCTTCTTAAGGAGAATTGTTACTCAGGATTAACTTGGGTGAGTAAGAGGGGGAAGCACTGTATACAACCTTGAAGGCTATCGGTCAAAGACAAAAGCAAAAACCATGGCAGAAGTTTCCAGGCAGTTGATTTCCATTCAACAATGTCTTTTGAACTTCTCTCAGACCAATCTCTAAACCACAGATATGAGAATCTAAGATTGGGCAGGAAATGAAATGAATTCTAGAGGAGCATGAAAAATCTCATTTTGATGGAGTAGGTGATAATGTGATAAGAGGCAGAAATACATGCCTAGAAGCGTGCTGAGGAGTCCTGCCATCTGGGGCCTCAGGGTTGCTCCACAAAGACAGCACCTGAGTGATAGCAGCCGGAAAAGGTAGAAAATGTAGCATTCCAGGGCCAAGGACTAACAGGAAGCTGTAGATCCCAAAGGGGGTTCCCTAGATCAGCAGCATTGGAAACCACCTGGAAAGTCTCAGATAAGCAAATTCCCAGGTTTTACACTTTAGCAACAGAAGTCCACATTAGGGACCATATATGTATAACATTACACAAGGGGTAATGTTATCGCTCTGGATGACTGACGAGCAGATTGAAACTTGAGAATTACTATAATAAATAAAGGAATTGTCATAAAAGCAATGTTCTTCAAACATTGGTAATTTTCAAATTCAGTATTAGTGAACTTGTAGCATCAGAATCAAGCAAAAAAAAAAAAAAAAAAAAAGCTAGAGTCCCGTGGAATAACTCAGATGGGGTGGGGGTGGGAGGGTATGTAACATGTACAAGAAATGGATGGTTGAATACATTTCACTTCGTGATCAGGAAGTGAAAGTGAAAGAAAGGATGAGAACAGAGTCCTATGATGCGCTCGAAGCATGTGCCCTGCACTTGAAAGGTGTCCATGCAGGCCCTAATCTCAAAGTTTCCACAACCCCCTAATGTTGCCATGGTCTGAGAACACCTATTAACAAATTGACCTTTGGAGAAATGATTCTCAACCTGTGGGTCATGACCCCCTCTGGGGTGATCAAAGAACACTTTCATGGGATCACATATCATATATCCTGTATTTTAGATATTTACATTACAACTCATGATGATAGCAAAATTACAGTTATGAAGTAGCAATTAAAAACATCTTATGGTTGGGGATCACCACAATATGAGGAACTGTATCAAAGGGTCCCAGTATTAGGAAGATTGAGAAGCACTGTTTTGGAGGAAGCCAACCAAATAATAGCAATGAGTCAAATTTCACAGGAATGTCACAGAAAGAACCAGCTCAGTGTTTGGTGTTTAAAAACACAAAACAAAAATAACTTTTAAAATTGAAATGTATAAAAGTAATGAAACTGAACAAGTTATGCATAACAGAACAAAAGCTATATCAGGATTGAGTACATAAAGTAGTAAGGATAATTACCAACCATTGACTTTCTTGCGCAGAGAGGCAGAGATTGAGATGGAGCCAAATAAATGGGTATTACCACCACCAGCACAATATACTGCACTGCATCCAGAATGTTTCCAGGGACTCACTGGATTTGATGTTACCAGACAGGAGAAAGTGAGAAGAAAACCCAGAAAATGTAGATGTCTTGACTGATGTCACAGAATAGCAATAAGATCCAAACTAAAGCTAGACATTCCAACTCCCAGCCCATGATCCTTCTCTTGTCTCACACTGCATGCCAGAAAAATAAGAGATGTATCACCAATTTCCAAGAGATAATCAGTGGGACTTAAACAAGGAGTAAATGGAGAGAGTGAATCACAAACTTCCAGGTCACTATGGAACCCACGGTTCTAGGTAACTAAATATGGCTACCGGTATGGACAATTGGAATAGACCTAAAAGATGTTGTTATTGAACACAAGAGGGAGTAGGCTCAGGTGCTTGGAAGACCAAATGATATTAGCGTCTTCATATGGCCTCATTCCATATCTAAAACACAGGAAATAGTCTACAATATGATAAACAGTCTGTTTAAATTTCATGAAAAGGATCACACTGTTTCATTACAGTGTGATTAATTCTAATAAGAGCTTGCTCTAAAGGGTTTCTGGCAGACACCACAGGCAAGCACTTCATTGTTTACAGCAGCAAATATGGAAACAATAATAAGATTGCACCATCATTTCTCCTTCCTCTGGATCTGGTTAAGAAGGCTGTTTAAATGACATTAAAGACGATATCCATATCTTGAAATTTTTATGGAAGGAATATAATGTAATGACATAGCCATAAAATATCTTCCTTTATTATCCATTTTGTTTGAAAGTCATTGGAAATCTGGCATCAGCGAGGCAAGTAAAGTTATTTCAAATGTGTCCACACTCTCTGAAAGTCAATTCTTTCCTTTCTTGTGGGTTTTCTTTTATTTTTTCAAGTATTTACATATCTTTCATTGTTAAGAAAAAGCATTTAATAATCTTTTAAGCGTGCTCACAAACAAACTAATGAGTTTCATTCACACACAGACACACACCCATATGTCTAGGTCATCATACTTCATACCAATTCATTCTCTTCCCCCAATAGTCTCCTGCATCCCTGTACCCCTGCTCCTGCAACCCAGTTTTTCTCCACCTAACTAGTCTCCCTTCTACTTTGTGTCACCTGTACCCCATCTCCCTCTCTTTTAATCCCTCTCAAGAAAATTTTAAACTAAGAATCTCTCACCACCTTGGTACAACCACCTTTGCCCAAGTCGCCAAGAAACACTATGTAACTGAAACCCCATAATATTTACTCCACAGCTATTCCCTGTCAAACGCTACAGATGCCAAAGTGGCTTCTGGGTGGGAATGAGATGAAAGTGTCTCTGTCTGCTTGTTTTCCCTCTTCAGCGAAAAGGTATACAAATGGAAGCAGATATGGGAGACTATAATACAACACCAGATCAGAGAATTTGCCAATGGCAGCAGTTTTGTGAGTTTGAGAAGACAGACTGTAATAGACTTGAATACCTGATGTTCAGGTTGAGGTTTTATACACAAACAGCATCACCCCCAGGATGGATGGAGACCCAGGTATAATGCCCCTCATGAGGAGCTCTGGTCTTCTCCTTTCAAACTGTAGGTACACACATAGACTCAATCACTACTTGAGAAGTCAGAGCATCAGTGATAACCCCTGACATAATTGTGAGTCTGTCATTTTGAGGCCTTACATTTTCCCTTTTGAATGTTTGTTCCTCTCCATCTAATAATATGATCAACTTACTATTATCAAAACACAATTCATCTCTTCTTGAAAACTAAACTTACACATAGATTTTAGACTTCCTAAAACAGTATGAAGACACTGCCCACTATAACTTCCAAAGTAGTAGACATTTGCTCACTAATGCACCACCAGATTTATTTTTAACCCATTTAAATATGTTTACACAACACTTTTTGTGTTTGAAATAGTGAAAAACAGTATTTTTCAGATTTCTTTCAAATTAAATTGAAAAACAATCTAATTTCCATACATGTTATTGATAAATACTAAAAACTTGGAATTGAATCTTTCATTTATACTGAGTATTTTTTAGAGTGTCCTTCAAATCATTTTTCACACCCCTGGAAAAGCAAATTCATATATTTTGTGCCTGCCCATATCGTTGATTTAATGATGGCTTACTTAAATGGCATCTGCAGAGTGTTTCAGGATTACTCCTAGTGATTTGGGACAGAGATTCTTTTACTCTTATGTGTGAAGAGCACTTGCTTCCTTGAATATATGTACCTAATGTTAAACTTTGATGCAAGATGGAAAGAAGTCATCGAAGTGCAGAGTTGAAGTCTTCAGTTTAGTGCTAAAATTTTTTTTTTCGGACAAGGTCTCACTGTGTATCTCAGGCTAGCCAAAATCTTTATGCAGGACAGGCTCACTTTGAACTCACCGAGATCCTTCTGCTCCTGGTTGCTGAGTGATAGGTCAAAGGTGGCTACCACCACACTAAGCAAAGCCATTTTTCATATAGTTTTACTTACCAAGCAACACAGAAAACCACCACACACATATACAATTCATGAACTCGATAGACATTTGGTGATCAAATACAACATGTTAGGTTGTAAGACGAAAGCAGCAAGAAAATTAAAATAGATTCTCCCTTCCCTGAGTTATCACTGCTCTAACAGATTACTAAAAAATAGACTGGTCTAATATACTAGGATGATTAAGAAGCATTAGTAGAGGATAACATGAGAAAAGGTGGGCACATAACCCATGACTTGGTTCATTAGACATAAGCTGAAGAAAAGCTCAGCAGGTAAAAGACTCACTCTGAAAGCTGCCAACATGAGTTGGAATTCAGAAGCCTTCTAAAGGAGAGAACCAACTCCACAAGGCTGTTCTCTGACCTCTAGATGGGCATCCCAGCATGTGTGCCCACATACAATTAATTAAAAGGTAAAAAGAAAAAAAAAAGCTGTCAGATCCAACACCTGTCGGTAAGCAACACAATTAGTTCTTTGAGATTTAGAGTGAAGTGCCTCCGGCTTAAACAGGAAATTCTCTCAGGACACAGTGAAACCTTTGGAGTTGCCAACTCCCTCCTAAAATAAATCACCATTTATTGTAGGCATGAGAAAGACATTTCAATAGATGAAACACAAACTATTTACTCAAGTTCCTTCCAGGTAACTCATTTTACCTGTGTGGTGTTGCAGAAGGTGTCTCTCAGGATCATGAGCTCTAATTCAGAAAAGTAAAAAAAAAAAAAAAATCAATCAATATTTAGCAAAACCTGAAAAGGTAAGATAGTAGTGGGATATTAAACACGTATTTATGTATAGACAAATATCCGTGGGGGCACACACACACACAATGCAGGATATGAAAGCAAGCCATAGATTAAAATGAAATCAAGGCAAATGCCACTTTTGCCATTTTATGTCTGTGTCCTCTTTTACTATGATCAGAGGGGCAGAGGTGCACTTTTCTCTCTCAAAAGATTGCATCTTTAATTTAGAGGACATTATGAACAAGGTAAAGAACTCCCAGTGGAGATTATCTTTCATCTCACAGGGCAAAGAGAGCAGTTGGCTAGAGAAATCCCAGTCCAGATAAATATGCAGAAAGAAAGCTGTGTGGTCCACATCCTTTTGCTTGGGTTTGTAAAATACAACCAAATGATACTAAAATTATGCTAGTGAGTGTAGAATACAAAGGCAAGTAACTGAGGCTTCTATGAAGACAGAAGTTGCTGGAGAGCTACCCTAAGCACTGAGAGTTAACCGCCACGGGAGGAGCGCTATAGAGCATTTTCATTTCACATGTGTGGGCATCCAGCGTAAGGGAGCTTTAAGGACAAAATTGAAGGACTTTATTAAGGTACATAGTGAGGCATGATTTTTGACTGGTTTCACAATCCTGCCATTTTAATTTCTGTAGCTAAGTGGCATCTCCAAAGCTTCTCAAGGGTTCCTCTTTGTCGCCTCAACACTGAATCCTAAATGCATTCTCTATCAACCGAGCTTCATTACAATACGGCAGTTCATGGGGAGCCCACCTAAAAATGTGAGCAATTAAATTTAACCAATGTGTTTCCCAGCCTAAAGATAATTGGGGACTATAATTTTTTTTTCCTTTGGTCTTATTGCTCTAAGGATTTCCAGCACATCTCTGAGTTTATCTCAATGTGGCATACACTCAAAGCCTGAAGGAGAATCTGATTGTGCTTTTTTTTTTTTCATTCCAAACCCTCTATGGCTCCTCAGCCCACCCTTCCAAAGAGGCTTAAGTGGATATTAGAAACTCAAGAATGATTGTATCAATGGGAAAATACACTATGTTCCTTGAAAGTATTATCAATGTAAATTCTCCATTAACTAGTTACTGTAAATTAAATACAGTTTCATTTTAAATTTTACTAGAGTCATTTAGTAACTTAATCAATATACAAAGTTCTTCTAAAGAATAATTGTTTTACAAATCAGTTCATATTTAACTCTAAGCATTTTAGCTAGAAAAAAAGATAGAAACAAGGTTATGGAGCCAGTTGGCACATATAGACTATAAATACGCATGCTACATTCACAAATACATAAATGTACAAATAAAAGTTTTGAAAAGGGAGCTGTAGAGTTTATTTTATCAATATGGGTCCATAAAAATCACAATGAATATGTACAAGTATAATTATAACACCACACACACACAAATGGTATCATCAGCTCAGTTTATGAAACATTGATTTTTGATATTCTTTTCAAGTACACCTGAAATACTGCTTAATAAATTTAAAGCAACAAATATGTTTCTACAAAGGGCATGATGCTAATATTCCTCTGTGGTAGATACTGAATAAATTTCCTATATAAATATATCCCTAAGCTAGTTGGAACTTTACCAATAGAAAATATTTGCCACATGTAAGCTTGGCTACAGTAATAAGGGCACAAGGAATATAACTGAACTAAGAGCTATTATTGATTCTCAAGGATGACTCTTTTACATTTTGACTTTATATTTGTAAGAGTCAATGTTCACAGAACTATTATGTTCGATCATTTCCCATATATTATTCAACAAAGTAGATGAGATAATTTCTGCCACATTATAATAAGTTTGTTAGATGATTTTTCTTAAAGGGTTCTGAGCAAGTTTAATGGTGTCAGTAGGTAAAGTCACTGAGTTTATTTTAACTGATGGGTTGTTCAGTTAGTGGTTGCTTTTATCGGGATTTAACTTCTTCATAACTGAAAAAAAATCATACCAGAACAGGACAGACATCTTCAAAGATGGTAAAAAAGAAGAAAAGGACAAAGCACACAAAGCAACACAGTCCTTTGTTCAACCTGTTTCTGGAGAAGACAGCATTCTAGGGAGGCTTTGTCCCCAAGGTGGCCTCTATCCAAAAGAAAAGCAGCATGAAAGAATAAAGTTATATTCTCTAAATACACAAACAGGCAATTATTTTAAGAATCCAGATTTGTGGGTGATTTGTTCCATGTGCTGTTGGAGCTCACCATCAGGCACCTCTGTCATATTACTGACGTAGCTGTGGATAGAATTTTAAGCCCACTGAATCTTTTTGGGAAATCTTTTTTTAATCTATTACTGTTATATTGCACTTATTCCCCTACATAGTCTCAAACTATAAACATTCTCACTTCACTCTTCTAACCTATTTGCCAATCTTTTTACCTTGGAATAAAGATAACTGTTGAGTCCTCCCCAAATTCTTGGAACTGAAAGTGCTGCAGAAGAGAGTCACCTATTCCTACTGGTTTTAGAATCTGATTCCCTCTAGATCAGGGGTTCTCAGCTTTTGGGTCATGACCACCACATTATGGTTCATAACAGTAGCGAAATTATAGTTTAAAAATAGCGAGGAAGTAATTTTATGGTACAAGTCATTACGACATGAGGAACTGAAAGAGTCACAGCATTAGGAAGGTTGAGAACCACTGAGCTGGACCTTCATGTTCTTCCACTCTCTCTCTGTATTTCTCCCTGGTAAGTCCCTTCTCATATCACCCCTCACTCTCCTGGAATACTCAATCTGCAAGTCCACAATAGTTAGTAAACCAGTTGTCTAATTCAGAGGGGGGAGGCTAAAATTAAAGAACTCTCAAATCTGTGCCCTCAAACTCCATCTCTAAACTTATAACATAGACTACCCTACCCCTGGCCTTTGCTCCTATTTTGTATAAGATGGTCTTCCCCCACATTGAAATATGTCTCTCTTGTGATGCCTGTGTATCTCGTTTTTCCCATCATCCTGAAAATAAACATGAAACTTCCACAGGCAGACAACAGAAAGATAAGGAGGAAGAATGGTGGAAGAAAGATTTGCCCACAATTACTGGTGCTGCCCCACCTCTCCATATCCCAACAGACACAACCTTTATCCTTGGGGTCTTTAAAAGCAGTCCACATTTTCTGCCTTCACTTTCTCAGTTTTCTTTTTTTTTTTAATTAGGCCAAAGTAGCTTCTTTATTAAGCAATGGTAATAAAACATATTCACAGCATATAGAGGGATTCCCACATCACCTTCCCTTTTCTGTCTAAACAAAAAGGAAGGTTTTAACTTTAACATAGCAAGATTACATCAGCCACAGAGCACTGTATACTGTCCCACGTGCTGTGACAGTCCGCCATCTGTTGAGACAAGCTAGGGCTGAGATCAGAGTTCACTGTGTGCCTCAAACCTGTTAACACATGCCTTGCACCCCTGTTACAGTTCTCACCTTTTCAGCACTTGTTAATTCTCAACACTCACTCCTTCAGTTATCACACACTGGTGTGCATGAATTGCTGTACTTGCACATGAGCGAAAGACAAAGAACCTTTGAAATAATTCTAAAGTTTATCATCCATAAAAGGCACCATCAGAAGGCCCATGGTGTTCTGAGGATACTTTCTTCCATCTCCTTCATAAGTAGAGAAATGACCAAAAAGCAATATCAGGAAAACATACAGATATGGGTCTGACTCCATATGGAGAAGTTAAATGGTAAATAATTTTGGGAAACTGAGGGAAAGTGAATCACTCATTTCCCAGACTTGACAGCGAAGAGCCTTACAATTTTGGGAAATCCCCCTGGTGTTTAGTAATAGTTACTTGTGACTAAAATGAATACTAGGTTCAGGCCATGTTGGAATTAAGAATGGACTCTGGGAGAACCTGGAGGATGTTTTCTCATAGGCAAAAGGCTGCAGTAGCTTCAATTTTATGGGCATGAAGTTGAAGACTGCTGTTACAGGAGCAATAAAATGGGACCAATGACTTAGAATTCACAAGTGAATTCGAATTTTATTCTTTCTGGTTTTTCTTCACATCTTTCCCTCTGCCATCTTAAAAAAAAAATCTGACTGTATTCTTTTATTTCCTGTCCAGGCCTCAATGCTGCTGGCCTTTAGATTCATGTCCTGGTTCACAGCATTCTCCATTAATAGTCTTCTCAGACTGTGTGACACAACTTCAAATTGCTGAATCCTTGTCAATCTGCTTTCCCAATAGGACCAAAACCTTCATATCAGGCTATGTATTGGACATATCTATTAAATACATGTTAGATGTGTCTATCATTGAGGAAAGATATATATCAGCCTTTGTAACACTGGAGACTTTATATTAGGATTGGGTTGCAAAATCTGAAGTTTTTGACTGAGAAGAAAGATTTTCCTTGTTAAAAGTTCAGTTGGATGATCTGAATCTTGTACAGCAGTTAAAGCAGTATTTAAATAATACACAATCAATTCTGCAGGCTTCGTTTTCACAGACATTGCTTGAACAACAACTGTCTAAACCTCTGGCTTAGAAACGTCTGATGACTAACACCCCTCAGACAGACCACACAATTTATTCTTCAGAAATCTCATATAAAACACATCTTTTTCATCAGAATGTCTGAAATTCATCATTATGTACTAAAGAATTGAACTGTCTCTGTTCGGCATAGATGTATATTTGAACTCCTTCTCACTTCCTATCTCTTCCAAATATGATGCTCTTAGCATACAAAATTCTTGTTATTGTGAAATGACCTTAGTCATCCTGTAACATGGCACACTCACTCAAACATGCTTATGACTTCAAATTCTGTTGGCCAGGAAAAATCCGTCTTAACCCTCTATTCCCAATATAAACATCAGTAATCCTTACAAATCTTCCAGTAGAGAGTTCTTTATTTCCTTTATTTTCATTCTCTTCCCCCAATAGTTTCCCGCACCCCTGCACCCCTGCTCCTGCAACCAAGTTTTTCTCCACCTAACTAGTTTCTCTTCTACCTGAAGAATTTTGTGTCACCTGAACCACATCCACCTCTCTTTTACCCCCCTCAAGAAAATTTTAAACTAAGAATCTCTCGCCACTTTAGTACAGTCAGCTTTGCCTAAGTCGCTATGAAACACTACTTACATTTACATGCTTTTACAGAGCATAATAAATCATATTTTAATTTACTTGTTTGTATGTCTGAGACAGTCTGTTTCTGAAAGACAAAAATCACCTCTACTTCATCTTACTATCAACATCACCCTGGCTATAGACAGTGATAGTTGGCTAACTAATAGCTTCTTCAAAAGTTCAAGAAGCTATACAACTTGTAATTATGAAAATAAACACATCTTTGACAAAAAAATGCAAAATGGATAAAGCCCCTCCACGTGCCCCCAAAATCAGCCTGCAATCTACTATCATAATCCTTTCTGTGTTATTCAAAGGAAAACCAATAGATATGGTATTAGCCTGCCTGGCAGTCATAAGATACATGGTCCCCTTTTCAAATTTAACACTAACGTTCAACAACTGCATGACTTTGGACATGTCACCCACCTTCTGGGTTTCATTTAGCTTATGAAAAATGTGAATAACAATTGCACTACATCATGGGGTATTTGTAAAGACAGAGGTATTTAACATACTAAAGCACTCAAACAGACATTATATTGTCAAATAGTCAATCAGGGTTTTGATCATTAAAAATTCAAAAACAAAGTGAGAACAAAACTGACTTCTGTATTAAAATTGCATAATTAAACCCATTGCTTTGTATGAGGTTTTTTAAAAGTGTGCATTACTGATTGATTGCATTTATTCTCAAAATTTTTTGGGTAAGAACATACTTCTAAAACCTATTAACCATGAAACTGGTTATTTACTGTGTTTTAATGGTTAAACTCATCATAGAAAAATCAGCTATCTATAGAATGGCAAGTCACAGTGAAACCAGACTGGGAGGATTAGTATCTGGAATATATGAAGAACTTAAAAAAAATACAGCAAGAAATGGACAACTCAATTTTTAAGATGCATACTGGAAGTGAATAGAGAGTTCTTAAGAAATGTTAATGGCTAATAAAAAGGTTTGAAAGTGTTCAATATCCTCAGTCATCAAGAAAATTCAAATTAAAAATAATTTGAGTTACCCTCTCACCCCAATCAGAACAGCTATTAGGAAAAAAATCAAATGATGTCAGATGCTTTTGAGGTTGTAGGGAAAGCTCATCCCTATATCCACTATTGCTTTATCCACTATGGAAATCAATGCAGTTTGTTCAAACAGCTAGAAATGGAAGTGATAAATGACTCAGCCATAACAATCCTGGACATATACCAAAGGACTCTACATCCTACTACAGAGATACCTGCAAGTGTTCATTCATATTCATTGCTACTTTGTTAAGATAGCTAAGAAGAAGAATCAACCTTGTTATCCACCAAAAGATGAATACAGACTATGAAAATATGGCACACACAAGGAATTCTATTGAGCTGCACAGATAAACGAAATTATGAAGTTTACAGGCAAATGGATTGACCTGGAGAAAAGAAACACACTGAGTCAAGTAACCCAGGACTAGAGAAACAAATGCCCCAGTTCTGACTCATATGTAAATCCTTGTTTTCATTTTTACCTGCTCAATTTGGGAAACCTGCAGAAGCTAGGGAACTAGAGGGGGGAACTGAAGGAGAAGGATGATGCAATGGGGAGAGGCTGGTATAGCATATGCTATGGGAAAGTAGCTAGGAGGAGACCTGGGGGCGGGATGGTTTAAGCAGGAATGGCTCTATGAGATCAGGGAGACAGGGGCCGAGGAGTAAAGGTTAACCAAGGTGAAGGCACTATGAAAAAGGCATGGGAATATGCTACAATTTTAAGATAGCATGACAGACAGACAAAAAAAAATAGCTACAAGGGGATATCCTGCATATGCATAGCTGGATATTGCTACTTCTAGATGCCATTATTATCAAACAAAAAAAAATCTATACCAGGTATGGTATGGGGTACCTCATGAGCTGGTGCACAGGAAACTCCGAAGGACCCCACAACAATACAGAGCATGGCCATTTCTCTTGACTGCCTACAAGAACTGGATAATGGGACTTCATTGCTATTGCTGAAGACACTACACACTTCATTTGCAAAGTATAGAGAAAGCCAGCAGGAACTGAGCTGAGAGCCTCCTCTTTGCTGGTTAGCCTTCATTGCACTAAGGAACTGTGCAAGTGACTGGGGAAGATAAGGCATCTTACTCTCACGCAGATATGGATCCTATAATCTAAAATATCTATCTACCTGGCAAGGTGCCTCCATTGGAATAATAGTGGCATGACTGTTAATCAGTGTAATCTACTGCTCTCAGGTTGGGTGTGAGGCCCACTCCATAGAATGGAATATTCATCCGGTACTGTAAACTCAGTTTTAAAAAAATGGCTCGGGAGGTCAAAGATCTCACTGCTATTATTTAGCTAAATGGTCATGGTACTAGTCTCGGCTAAATATTGACATGAATACTTATAGGTAAACGCTATTCTCGCCCTCAACTGGAGAAGTTTCTCTTTGTAGTGAATAGCAATGAATGCAGAGACGTGTGGCTGCTGAAGATGTGTGGAATAAACGAGAGTTGACAGATCAGCTCTTAACTGGACATGGATGTCACCCCCTCTAAATCCCAAGGAGTGTTATGAAAGAGGCAACAGAAAGGACGTAAGAGCCAGAAAATAAAGGGCAAAGATACAAAAGATTTTTTTGTTGTTGTTTCTTGGTCATGACATATCTGGTTGAGTAACAAATGTAAGCCCACCAGGCTTCAAGGCATACTTCTAAACCCAAGACCACACTGAGTTCTGGTGAAAATCAGTAGGTTCTAAAGCTAAACAAAATAACAAGAGGCATGGGTGTGTGAAAGGGGCTCACAGGGAACAGGGAGAAATGACAAGTGCGATAGGGTAATAATAAGGGTGAAAAGTATAAAGAAAGGCACATGGACTGTCCATACTCCAAGGTAGGCTCCACACCAAGAGACAGAAGGAACAAGAAAGCACACAGGGTTGGATGGGTACAGACTGGGAGTGGATCTGGGAGGAGCTGTGAAGGGGATGAATATGATCAAAATGAAATTTTATGGAATTTTCAAATAATTGGCAAAATCACTATTTTAAAAAGAGTACATTATATGCAAGAAACTTTCCAATTAATTATAATTAATAATACAAAATGTGATTTAGTACCATAGCGAGTAACACTTACTTCTTCTTAAGGGATGATGAGTAGAGGTACCATGTACAAAGGTGGCCCTTGCTATACACATATTGTCCAATTAAATTTTTTGTTTAAAAAAAAAGGAAAGTAAAGAAGCATACATAGCATTAAATAGTCATGCCTAGAGCTATGACCTTGGGCGGCAGAGGAGAGGGTGCCTGAACTGGCCTTGTCCCATAGTCACACTAATGAATATCTCGAATATCACCATAAAACCTTCATCTGGCGATGGATGGAGATAGAGACAGAGACCCACATCAAAGCACTGGACTGAGCTCCCAAGGTCCAGTTGAAGAGCAGAAGGAGGGAGAAGATGAGCAAGGAAGTCAGGACCACGAGGGGTTGGTCCACCCACTGAGACAGTATGCCTGATCTAATGGGAGCTCACCAAATCCAGCTGGACTGGGACTGAACAAGCATGCGATCAGACTGGACTCTCTGAATGTGGCTGACAATGGGGGCTGACTGAGAAGCCATTGATAATGGCACTGGGACTTGTTTCTTCTGCATGTATTGGCTTTTTGGGACCCTAGTCTGTTTGGATGCACACCTTCCTAGGCCTGGATGGAGCGGGGAGGGCCTTGGACTGGAGGGGAAGGAAGGAGGGTGAGTAAGGGAGCGGGAGGGGAATGGGAGGAGGGGAGGAAGTGGAAATTTTTGAATGGAAAAATAAAAAAAAATAGTCATGCCTATCTCTGTGCACAAACCCTTCCTTAGAACATCCATCTTCACAAGTCTTGATCCCATCTTGCCCACTCTCCACATGGTCAGAATCCTAACACCCTCCATCTCTCCAACACTAATGCCACTATATTATGGATTGAATATGAAATGCCATGCTATATGCAACTCCCTTGGTGCTCAGGTTGCAGAGTTATTTTGGCAGATTTTGGAAACATTAGGAGATCATAGTATAGCTGGAGAATGTAGGTCTCTAGGGATATTCTCTATGGGATGCATGTATATCTTTTCTTTCCCTCCTTGCCTTTGCTTCATGTCCATGCCAAGCTAATGATCCTCCCTCCCACAAGCTCCACCAAAATGATATTCTGCACTGAAAGAGTCCCAGAATCACAGAGCCATGAACTGAACCCATTGAAGCTTTGAGCCAAAACAAATCCTCCACTTAAAAAAGACTTCCCCCACCTAATTTGCTCAAGGCAGGGCAACTAATATAGCTACCATGAAGCTGAAATGCAGCAAGTCCACCTGCTTGCCCCATGTTCACTCACATGAAGACTATTATCTCCTGCCCAGGCCAAATGTTAGCTCCACTGTCCGTTTTCTAATCTCAAGCTGGCTCGGAGGCTACTTTGTCTGCTTCCACTTTCTTAAACGCCGCCACTTTTTTACTACATTTCTGTTGCTCATATATAGGAGAGGTAGAAACTAGAAGTACGTCTCAATTTTCATTTTTATATCCAGGCCAGCATCTAATACTTACTTGTTCAATGAATTTTAAATGAAAGTCTGCTAAATGTCTTTCTTGAAAGCACAACTGAATGACGTAAGATTTTCTAAAATATAATTGCATGTTTCACCATTATACTCATCAAAATCCTATTCAGTTGGTCAAAGAGTGGTATTTGAGTGTCTATGAAAATGGCCTAGGCCTATAATATGAAGAGTCCTCGAACCAGGTACCTGAGGATGTGCCTTGCTATGTGTCTTGAGGATACTGAGACAAACATTTTAATTCAAATGACAAATAGTACAGAACAGACGTCAGCCAGTTGTGACACAGGCACACAAAAATTATGCAACAATATGCCTTATTGGCGGTGCAAAACCCATCCCAACAGGGATAGAAAAAATGTTACATGCTGTCCCAAACACCATCTAAGTCTTACTGTCAATCAAAAAGAGTTCTTCCCACTTGCCAGATCACAGGTTAGATATGCTTGGTTGAAACCTTCGACTGTGAAATAAACCTGGACAAGAATCTCCCTCACAGCATACCATCCTGGACGCTTAATAAAAGTGAGGAGTTGTACCATGGATGCCACTAGTGTGCCATAGAGTATTGAGATTTGCCTCTAGGTCCTATCACTATCTGCCCTTTATCAATGACAGAATTTTATCTCTTTCCACTCCATCCATCATCTTTACCTTCTCACAAAGGCAAACTGCATCTGGATGCGCAAACCCACCAAACTCGCTCAGGTTTCTCATCCCTTCAAATGACTACAACCTTGTTTTCCCTATACTTAGGGGAAGCTACCAGAGCTCAGGAACCCCTCTAGTGGTCAGCCTCACTGTGTTCCATATGTTATCTTGGTGCCATACACAATTGTGCTTTCCTCTGTTAACCACTGAAATGTGTTTCTTAGTCTTTGGTCACCATAAAAGCGGAGAAAGTGCCATCTATGTTCTGTATTCTTAGCACACGATTTAGCAGCTGGAATGAAAAAACTGCTCCTTGAACATATTGTTCAGATAATCCTAATTTGAAAATACCAGATTACTACAGAATGCTGAGCATCCTATATAATCAGAATTGATTTAACATGTGGCTGTCAGAAATTAATCCCGGAGTAAAATTTTATGCAATTTCATTTAAGATACAAGAAATTTTACTGGTGAATTTTATTCCCCAAACACATTACATCTAAATTTTTATTTTTATTTTGATTGGATTTAAAGGTAACCACTTACAGTAATGAAACTAATTTGATCTGTTGAAGTTATTAGGAATTGTTAATGTGCATCATGTACTTAAGGTTTCACACTATGTTGTCTTTCTAGCAACAGTCCCAAGGACACTATTGTTAACACTGCCCAGAAAAAAAAATCATCAGACATATTGAAGAGTCAGAAGAGTCATAAAGCTGGAATTTGGAGCTGAATTTGCCTGGCTAACCTCCCAGACACTACTAGTTACCAGACTGGAACTAATGTTACAGTAAGCCTACTCCTATACAAGACATATATTTTAAAAATTTCTCTTTCTTATATCAACACCGGAAACTCATCTGTTAGAATTAAATCTGAATGAATATAACAAATATTTAAGTTTAAACATATACAAGGCAAACCAAATACATTTCAGATTGTATAAAATGTCTCATTTCTTATATAAAATTTTGCTTGATATTAAGTGTTGTGGCAAAAATAATCATAAATTATACTGGATCCTATAAGTAGTCACTTACATAATACTACATATGCAGCACTGAGCTTGAGTGAAGTGCCAAAGAATTCTTTTTAAAATAAAAATTGTGTATCTTTTGGGAACATAGCAACGCATTTTGCTAAAGAGAGAAAAATGCTTACTGCAGTCAAACTAACCCACAAAGCACCTCCTTACACCGTTACTGTATGCATTTATGTGAGAAAACTTGAAGTCTAACTCTCTCAGCATATTCCAAGTGCACAAAATTATTAATGATAATCACCTTGCATAATAACATCTCTGAACTTTTGCATCTCAGACACTTGCAATCTTATGCTTGGTGAACAACCATGTGGCGTTTTCCTGCCTCCTGCCCTAGGAAATACCTTTTTAGTTGCCATCTCAATGTCTCTGGCTATGTCACATGGCACATGTAAGTGAGATCACACAGATTTGTCCTCCAGTACCTAGATTCATCCACTTATTATAAATTATAAGATGTCCTTTTAAGATCATAATTCATTGTATATATAACACAATATGCAACATATAGTAATGTATATCATTATAATAGATTCTGTATGCATGCATACTTCTTTATATATATGTATGTATGTATCACAATTATGTCTACTCATCCATTTGCAGACACTTAAACCATTTTTACATAATGCTCATCAATATTGCTGCAATGAACAGGGCAGAGCAGTTATTTCTTCAAGGTTCTGCTATTTATATGGATTTCTGAATTGTATGTTTGGTTTATTTGTAATTTTTTGAGGAGCAAGCTTTTGCAATCATTCCCATCATGGATATGTAAATTTATATTCTCAATAGCATATCAAGATTTCCTTTTCTTCACACTCTGGCCAGTAGCTATCATGTTGTATCTTCTGGATGGGAGAACTGCACAGGTGTGAAGTAGAGCCTCTGGGTTATGACTTGCATTTCCCTGATGATTGCAGATGTTGCGTTTCATTCTGTTATCTTTTGACTGCCTGTGTATCTTCTTGGGAAAACTGTCTACTTACAGCCAGTGCCCACTTTTAATTAGGCTAGGTGGGATTTTTCTTTGTTCAGTTACTGAGTTTTATGGGTTCCTTGAAATTTTTAGTCTTTAATCTTTTGTCAGAGAGATGGCTTTCTCCCAATCCATTGGCTGCCTATTTATTGCTTTGTTTTGTTTGGGTTAGGTTTTCTCAATATTTGAGGTGGATCCCAGGGTCTTATACCATCTAGGCAAGTTCTTCACTGCTGAACTGCCTCTCTAGCCCCGTTCTTCATTCTGTTATAACTTCCCGGACTTTGGGATACCATTTGATGTTTCTTTATTACTTCGTTTTTGACAGCATCATACGTGTATATAACATTTTCTGGTCACGTCCCTTCCTTCACTCTGTCTTATCCTCCTCTTACCCCTACCAACCCTTTCCCCTGCCAAGTCCCTCTCCCACTTCCATATATTCTGTTGCTGTCATCATTACAGATTTTGCTTTGTGACTCATTAGGTTTAACTGAGGTTACTTTTCTGGATATGGGCTTGAAGCTAACTCATGAATAATCCATCAATGGCCACATTGGAAGACAATGGCTTCCTGTCCCTCAGCAGCCCCCAACTGCTAGTAGTTCCACTGGACAGCCAGAGTCTCATGAGCCTCTCCCTATCTATGACTGAATGTTTAGGGCTCTACACAGGCAATCATGGCAGATCTGAGTTCATGAGTGTCATGGCCATGTCATTCCACTAAGAAAATATCTCACATTCCTCCTCCCCAAGGTCCAGCTCTTAAATTCTTTCTGTCTCTTATTCTTCAGTGTTCTTGGAGCACTGAAGAGGGTAATAGGAATGTCCCTTTTAAAGCTTGGTACTCACCAGCTACTCGCTCTTAGCACTTTGACCATCCATCCTTCTCTACATTAGCTCCAAAAAGAAGTCTCTCTGATGAAGGCTGAGGACAGAGTTAGTATACAACCATGTACATTAATATTTAGGAGACAGTTTTGACAGTGTATCTCTTTGGCAATACAAGAGTAGAGTAGCAGGTTCACCCTTGGTGACCACTGCAGCCATGGACCCTTGAGCAGGTCTATAATAGAGCACTGTTTATACTAGCAATGCATGTTCTTATCACAAGGAAATTTCAGTCTATTCAGAAGACATGTTAATAGGATTCCTTTGCTGCAGTTTTAGGCAAACAGAGCATGTCAATGATTGTGTCAATGTATTCAGTCACCCAGATTTATTTCAACTCATTACTACCTTAGAAAACACTACAAGAAAATATACAGTGCCATGAGATCCTTAGAAGTAAATAAATAAATAACAAAATAACAACAGAAACATTTTACAATCCTGATCAGAAGCTATAACAAGCCATTTATAGAAATAAGTTTTGGGTGAGACAAAAAAAAAACACATTTTGAACTTTTCATTATTGTTAAAATCACACATTTATGAGAAAAACAATCCAGCCACCAAACAATGCCCCAATACATGCCAGACATGTTAGACAAAACACAGCCAAATTAAAACGTTTTCCACAATCAGCACCACATTCTAGTCACTACGAACTTGTACCATAGAAACACTTTGTATGTATTGTATTCTGGTAATGAATTCTTTTCTTCTCATAATAGAGTTTTATTTCCTGGCATTTATTAAAGATAATCGCCACTTAAGAAAAAGAATAGCTAACTATAAGCAGTATCAAGTAAAACAATTATAGACCGGGTATCGTCTGCTTTCCAGTTTAAAGACTAGCCAGGAAATCTTGGGATGGGGGAGTTGTCACCGAAGTCCATGTATGACAAGGGTCTCATTCCATCCTCATTTGCTTTAATTGACTCAACTGTCTGTTGCCATCTATACGCTTTATGCTCAGAGCCCCAGGGTGGCACTTCAGTGCTCTAAAACCCAGCAGCAAGCTTATTTCAGTTGGGGAACATTTCTTCTACGAAAATATGCAGGCTGTTCTACCAGATGTTCAGCTAACAAAATCAATTACAGTGCTCTGTCCAGTATTGCTGCTGGCAGACCGTTATGATACACAAGGATTTTTGACAAGTCAGTGATAACCAGTTGTAATATTTTGGTACATTTACTTAAAAGCTGGAAAGAAGACCAAGATTATCACATTTATTCTTTCTGCATGAAGGTAGATGCCAGTACTGTCTTAAGTATAGGTGTTTTGCTTTTTTGAAAAAATCTCTGACAATATGTTCAATACAGTAAAATTACTACCCTCTTCCTTCCTTCCCAATTCCACCTTGGCCATGAATGATAGAAACAGATAAAAAGGTGTCTATAATTGAAATGCATGGGATAGCCCCTCCTCCAAATTCTCTAATGTAATACATGAAATTGAACAGTATCTCCTATTATTGTTCAATCATGCATGGGTATTTGGGTAAAATATACCAGTCTTACATTATTTTTTATTATTGACATTGCACAAAATTGTTGAAAATGACAACAGATAAAAATTATGTAAAATTTGTTTAAAACTCAGTACCTAAACATCATATGATACAAGCTGAGCCAGTATATATCCAAGTTATAAGAATCATGTAACATCAATGGTGAAATAAAATACTGAGAAAAACATTTGGCCGATTATCAAGTTTTAAACTCCTTCCTATTTTATCCCTCCCCCAAAAAACAACTAATCACAAAGAAAACACACGTTTTCACATTGGGGAGAAGAAGTAGAGTATCCGGAGAGAAAGAGGAAGGTACATGTGTCAAGAAAAAAATGTCCTCAGTTTTATATTATATAAATTTGATATAGGATTAAACACACAGGCACAGACAAGCATAAAGAAACACAGATACATCATAGGGTTAACACGTGTGAAGGTGGCAGTGTAATAATAGCATCCATTTTTCATCAGATCCCTTATTAAACGCTGATGGATTCTAGACACCCAAGGGTGATTCACCTCATTCTGTTCTGGGATGCAGTCAGCCTCCTCTGAGAGCTGGCTTCCCTTTTCCATGCAGGCTGGAAAAAAGCAGGGCTGCTTCATGGCACAGTACCAAGCCCTTTAACTGGAGACTCAGGCCATTTTGAAGCGTGGCGTTTACTACCTCCATCTGTTGCCCAAGACGAATTAGATCCCAATTGTCTAGGCCACTGAGAAGGGATGTTTGTCAAATTCCTCCGGCATTTACTAATACTGGTGGCCTTTCCATTCAAATGTCAGCATTTTCTTTTTGCTTAAAAGACTTTGCTGGACAAAAACATTATACTGTACGAAATGGTTTCATAAACGTAGACCAAATTCAGAGCACCCAGCATATAGACAACCTGAGCAATCTAACTGCCAGAATGAATTACTCAGCCAAAACATCCAGCAGAATTTAGGAGAGTTTAGCAATTTAGCATATGTGAACAAGAGCAGCATATGTAGGAGCAGCGACCAAGACATCACACCAAATGACTAGTCACAACTGCTAGGCTATGGGGCACAATATGACGAATAGGATTGTCTTCATTAAGGGGGACACAGCACATAAAGCATTTCTTGGGGCTTTCCTCTATGACAAAGGGATTGACTGAACATACAGGGATCACTGAGTGAGTGCAAAGGGCAGAGAGCTACTTCATTAAAGCTTCAGGGGAAAGACAAAGGCGGTCATTCAGTTCACACCAATAATGCCTGGAAAGAGACCTAAGAACGCCCATTCTCTTATTTGAAACTTAAAAAAATAGAATGACATACACCAAAAACATTGAGCACTCTGAAGCTCATACACTTCTTCTGGCCTGTTGATGAGTGGACACACCCTGTGCCAAGCCCTGAGCAGCATGCACTCAGGTCACCCAGGGTGACCTCTGAGCCAGAGCTGACACCTCCAGCCCCGTGCTGACCCTCACTAGGCTTCCTAATGACACATAGCAGCTGGCCTTCAATGTTGTGATCATGAAGCCTGGGATTGAAGCCGAATGAGCTAGGCACAATCCAAAGGAGAATCTGACACCAGAGACTATGCCAAACACCCACAGACTCTATCTATCTAGAAATGTCTAGTTTGTAACAACAATGAAACAACCTATCATTGAACTCTACTTTGGATGACTTATTTCAACAGAAGGGAAACACATTTTACAATCAATCAATCATCTAGGGATCCTAATATTTAATTCAACAAAATCCCTGATAGGCTTCTAAGTAAACCATTGTAATTATGCCATGTAAATATAAAGATATATATATATATATATAAACATATAAATTCATGGTTATATTAATGTGTGTCTATATCTTTATGCTTTTACATATGGCCTTATGGGTACAATTATTTTCATACTAGCAAATCTAGAATAATTTTGAACTCAACTGACACTCTTGGATATGACTGATAATTTGATTTCTGATCAAGAAATTTATGGTCTGGGTCTAAACATACGGAAATTCATTCATTCCAACCATCAGTTTCTTCCATTTGTGCAGAAATAATATTATTGACTCTTTACTTTATGCATGTTCCAAAAATATCTTTGACTTCAGAGTTTTCATAGAAAAAAAATAAGTGAGAAACATCATACTATTTTCCCATCCTATAACATTTTCTACTGAGAAAAATACTGAAAATCTACAAAGGAATTATAGTTAAGATACATCCTATTATCCATCAGAGCAAATATATCAGCATATATAGGTGAATGAAAGGAACAGGCTATTGAATAGATCTCTGATCTTTTTCTCTTATACAGAGCAAATTTATGTGGAGCAACCTAATTCTTGAAGATATCTCACACTTTGACCATAGGACATGAAGAAATCGAGCTAATGCTGATTTGGAAGACCCCTCCTACAAAATAGTAGTCATAATTCCAGAAGGTGCTATGCAGTCTGCTAGGAAAGAAAAGTAAGTGGCAGCCTTACCCAGCTTGTGAACCCATATAGCTACAGTAATGACCAGCCAGGCAAGATACGCCCCTGGAAACAATAGTGGCATGAGTGTTAGAGGTGTAACAAACTATATTCTGATTGAATTTAAGACCTAGAACACTGCAGAAAAGTCATTCCTTTTACCAAACATCTGGCCAAAAACTCATGGCTAGGGGGCTCCTTGGCCCTACAGAAGAACCCACTACTATTATTATGTTAAATGGACATAGTTTTAAACTATCTTATCTCTATACTAATGGATCAGCCATAGCTCTCTGTCCTTATCAGAGAAGCTCCTTTGTATAGTGAACAACGATTAATACAGATGCACAACTGGGTGAAAAGTGAAGAGATATTATCTATAGTGTACTGATTAACTATTAACGTGAGCCCTACATCATAACCCTCCCCCACGGCCAGGGAATATGAAGGAAGAGGGATCAGAAAGATCAGGAAGGACTGCTGCAAACAGTGTCTTCTTGACACGACAGCTCTGATGATACTCTCACAAACTCACATCAGCTGTGGGTGCCCATACACGATTAAGCCAGCATGGATGAGGGAAGGGTGCATAATTTTGGAATAGCCAAAAGGCTTTATTATGGGTATTCAACAGGAAATACAAACTCACAAATACAGGAAAAAGTGGAAGCCACCATGGGTCCAGCTGCCGTGTTCCGCTGTTCTGCCCAGGGCAGATGTGAACAACCTCAAGGCCTGCTTCTGGTCTGACCTCCCAAGAGAGACAGACTGCTCCTCTTCCTTATAAGAGATCATGTACACACACAGAAGCCATGCCCTAAGGTTGGTACCCCAAAATTATTGGCAAAATGAATTCTCATAACACTTCCTCCATTTGTCTAAATGAAAAGGTTCTAAATCTAATACAAACCTATATATAATAAGAGCAAATATCAAGCATTGTCCAAGAAAAAGAAAGGGTAATAATGTACACAAAAATAGAACTGCAACCAACAAGAACAAAATCAAGCAAGGAACACAAACAAATACTAAATGTTCAGGCTATAGGTAATAGGCAAATAACAGAGATTATTCCCATAGCTGTCCTATTCTGAGGAGTCTAACTCTTGTACCTAAAATGTCTTAGTTAAGATATGAGAGGATAGTAATTGTGACTATCAGGGGTTGGGGGTTGTCATTCTGTATGTTGTAAATATGTATTCCTCCCATTGGGAAAAAAAAAAAAACCTGATCTGACCTACGGCAAGACAAAATAGAGTCAGGACTGGAAAGTCAAACTGAATACTGAATACAGAGGAAAAGAAAGGCAGGGTCAAGAAAGATGGCAGAAAGCTTTGATAGAACAGGATAATGAAATATCTAAGGTAATAGCATGGCAATGTGGTGATACACAGATCAGCAGAAATGGGTTAATATATAAGAGAGAGCAAGCCAGTAACAACCGCAGCCATCAGCCAAGCAATTATATTAATATTAGTCTCTGAGTGAGTATTTCATTAGCAGCTGTGGGGACCACCAGGAGGGAGAAAAACTGGTCCAATGGACCAGACAGGACAGAGAATACTTCCAGCTACAGGTACAAGAACCCTTACCCCTAGCAGAGGTGGTATTGGACATTGATGGCTGCTAAGGGAGAGAAGCTCATTTTTTTTCAGGGATGTGCCCCCAAGGAAGGTTGACCAGTGAATGACTTCATAGCCAGGCATATAGGAGCAGAATTGATTGGATTTAGTGGGTTATAAAAAGAAGGAAATGGAAGTGGGAGAGGTTTGAGTGGGAATACAGGAGGGATTAGATATGAACAGTGGGGGAAAATTTGGTCAAAATTTGTTCCCTCTTTATAGAAAATTCTCAAGAACAAACACTATATAGTTTTTAATTCTCTATAGGGAGATGCTAAGTTGGCAACATCTTTGTTGCCCTAGCATGAGCATTCCAAGACCAATGTAGCAGCAAAGTGTAGCGGTCTATGTCTGTAACACCAGCACTAGGGGGATAATACGGGAAGATTGTGGGGCTTGGTAGTCAAGCAGCCTAGGCCATAGTAAGTTCCAGTTCAATAAAGGCTGTCTCATAAAAAGGGATAGAGACCAATAGAGAAACAGATGGCAAGTTCTGTCCTCTGCACCAGCACGCATGAATGCATGAACACACACATAAATCCACAAACAAAAAAAAATTAAATACTCTATGAGGAGAACAGTATTTATCTCACAGATAATTGTGCTATCTCCCGGGATTTTCCAGCCGAATGGTGACTAGAAGCATTCCAAGAAACCAGTCCTGTGAGGAAATACATTGGTTTTCTGAGGTTATTTTTTCTTCCTCTTTGGTTGTTGATCATTCTTATTCAGTGGTATCTACTATAGAACTCATACATCTGCCTCATTGCCTTTGAGTATGTTTAGTGTTCCTATCGACCACATGAGTACTTTGACGTTGAAGGGATTATGTGAACACAAAAATGAGATACAATCCTGCTAGTCATATCTGGGCCTACAGGGCTCTGCAGTCTGCTCTTTCATTTACTGTAATATCACATGTAATGTTGTGCACAAATTCCATACCAGCTTTTATGCAATGTCTTCACTGTAAATCTGTATGAGTAAGCACAATTATGTGAATAACTAAAATTAGAATGTGTAGTCTGTTTATTTCTTCTTCAGTAGAACATGCTTTGAATTCTTCTCATATGAACTACATTTTAATGCTAGCAAAGTACAGAGAGCTAATCTATGATGGAACATGTACAGCTCTCTGTTGTATAGCTAAGTTCATTCATCTGCCTGACATAAATTGCTAAAGGCAAATTTAGATACAAAACCCTTCTGTGCAAATTCTTTCCTAGTAAGACTATGTAGTGGTGATTCTGTACATAAACAATGTTTTCTCTTCTTAAAGCGTGCAAGCTGTTTTAATCTCATCATGGTGGATTCATAGAAAACAATGCAATCAAATCTTTCTGGAGGATTACTGCATTTCATGTTTGCAGCTGTTATCTTCTTTAATGTTCTTAAGACCCATGTGGGAAAATACCGCAATCGCTCCTAGTTTATAAATAAATTAAGCAAGTTGATCAAGGTAATTTTCAAATTGATCAACTTGGAAAGAACAGAAATAGTGTTTAAATGCAGAAGAACTCCAGAGCTGAAACTCTATACCTTTATACTTTGCAAAATGCAACCAGCAATGTCTTCCAACATGACTGTGTTTAGGGTCATGCATACCACACAGATGCTCTTTATTGGTTTCTATTTAAAAATTCAGCAGCTTTAAGATAGTTTTTCAGGAAGAGACTCCACACAGTTGGGAGTTTCAAGTTAGTCAATTATGAGTTAAAACTATTTCCACAGTCTTATCAATACCTTTGTGGAAAGTTGCAGGGGGATGATGGATTTTACGACCCTTCTCATTTGCTTCTGGTTAATAAACCTCTTACACAACTAAAAAACATTTTTCCTGCCGTATATGTCACTCAATTGAGGCCAGGAGAATACAGAAACAGTAACAAGTACTTTCTCTCTATAAGACCACTGAGAAGTGATTTTTCAGTTTTCTCAGTGTGACTCAGACACATAAGAAAAATCTACATAGCTTAAATCAATGAGTCAATTTTATTGTTATTAATGATGAGCATGATAGCACATGCTTTTATTCCAAGCACTTCGGAGGGAGATACAGGCAGATTTCTGGGTTTGGGGCCAGCTTGGTCTAGAAAGCATGTTCCAGGACAGCATGGACACAGAGAAATCCTGTCTCTAAAAGAAACAGAAAGGAAGGAAGGAAGGGAGGAAGGAAGGAAGGGAGGGAGGGAGGGAGGGAGGGAGGGAGGAAGGAAGGAAGGAAGGAAGGAAGGAAGGAAGGAAGGAAGGAAGGAAGGAAGGAAGGAAGAAAGGCAGGAAGGGAGAAAGGAAGAAAGGAAGGAAGAGATAATGTAATATACATTTGGCATTAGGGTATTGTGGGCTTCTCCCCACACACTGCTCTGCATTGGCATCCACACTCCAACACCAGGGTGAGAGTGCCTGAGGGTATATACACGAAGACACCATGGGGTAAGCAAGGGGAGTGAGAGAGAAAAGCTAAAGTAGGATTTTCTTCTTCTTCTACCCCAAGCCAACCAGACCCCTGAAAGCTAGCACAGAGCAGGCCAGACCTGGGTTCATGCCCCACCTTTCAAGCTCCAACCATCCAGAGTAGCTGGGTCCTAGAAGCAAAGATTAGGCCCAACACTCCACAAACTCTCCCTGCCCTGACTTGGGACAGAGGAAAAGAAAAGAAGGGCTGACCCAAAAGGATGTTATGCAAAATGCTAAAAGATTAAAAAACTTATGGGAGGCATGCCTTTTTCTTCCAGTGCACTAGCTGCTTTCTGATAAAATGGGACCCAGAGAAAGGTTGGGGTACCCATGCCTCAGATAATCACTGTATAGTGGCCCTCCAAAGCTGGAGTTTTTATTTGCTAAAGTTTTTGTTTTCTTGTGGGATAACGGGATTGATGGAGGGGAAATGAGCCAGAAAGAAGTTTTGGCTGAAACCCAGGCAGAAGTCTTGGCTCAGACCTCAAAGGGCCCTCCAAAGGCCATGATGTAAAAGATCTCTGTACCGCAAACTGACCACCACATGCAGGGGAGGGTGCACAGCACAAATACAGTGCTGTTACCTTGGTGAGCAACTCACAGACAGTTTTCCCTGTGGGCTGTAGGTACTTCATCAATATCTGGAACTTGGGGAAAAAGCACTGATTAATGTTAACCTCTGCAAAGGTAAACTTTGGACCCATCTGCTCCGTGATGTTCTTTGCCATAGCTGAAACATCAGCTCAGGAACATCTGCCCTTCTATTGCCTGTCAAAGAAAACCATCCCACAAATCACAATCCCAGAGACCCTAGACAACAATGAAGACCCTAAGAGACACATACATAGATCTAATCTACATGTGTAGTAGAAAAAGACAAGATCTCCTGAGTAAATTGGGACGATGGGGACCTTGGGAGAGGGTTGAAGGGGAGGGGAGTAGCAGGGAGGGGAGCAAAGAAAAATGTATAGTTCAATAAAGATCAATTAAAAAAAAAGAATGAAGCTTCTGAAGACCTGATGCTCAGAAGCATTGGATGGCCAAGTACACATCCCCTTCTTTAGAAGATCTGGATCTTGGTTAAAGTCCATCTTTCAGGTCTCAATCAAGGATTCTATCACCCAGAATAGACTCTATTTCAGATCTACAGTAGCTTAGCAGACCCGAAGATGAATATCCTAAGGCTTGCCTTCCAGAGACCTAAAACAGCACAAGGAGCCATGTGGTTAGTATTTTAAGACTTTGAGTAGAAATCCAGCTAACTTTTTCAGATATTCACAGTAGTATATATAGAATATACATATATAAGCACATATGAATTGCTCATATACATAAACATATGTGACACATACATGCATATGTATGTGTTTATATATATGCTCCACTTAACACAAACGTTTATTTACTGACTAATACAGTAAAAAAAAGAGATGCTCTTGGAGTATACATGTTTGAGAATATGGATGCATGTGAAATTCTGGTTAAAATCTTTAGAAAATTGTTAACATGGTACACATGCAAAAAATTCAAACTCAAAAATACGGTATTAAAAAGATAATTGTAATTGTTGATATTAATGATGTACTCACAGGAAAAGATAAGATGAAATTAACCCTTAAAGAAAGGACCAAGTTGTAAGGTATTTACTATTATAATGGGCAGCTTGATTTTTTTTTTTTTAAAGAATCCCATGGTGGGCTAGAAATCATCACAAGTCTCTAGCCACAGTGTTGACATTACTGAGGACCCAACCTTGGGTGAGCTATGCTGCTAACCCTGTGTCTTGATTACTGTTCTACTACAGTAATGAAACAGCATAACAGAGGCAATTTATAAGATAAAGCTCTTAAATTGGGCTTATGGTTGCAGACAGTTAGAATCCATAACCATCATGGCTTGGCAGAGAGTGTGGCAGCAGTCAGATCAGCATGTCATGCACAGGAACAGCACATGTGAGCTTAAATCTTTATCCAAAAGTGTGACACAGAGAGATAACTAAAAATGGCATGAGCTTTTGGAATCTCAAACTTCCACCCCTTCAGAAATATACCTCCTCCAACAAAGCCACACTTCCTAATCCTTCCCAAGTAGTTCCATCAACTGGAGACAAAACATTCAAATATATGAGCCTAAGGGGGCCATTCTCATTCAAACCACACCTTGGTACTATGTGTCTTTATTTTCATAATAAATCATGCAATTCCTAAGGTTATCTGCTACTGTAACATTCTGCAATTACTATACAAAAAATCATACAAGGGTTTCCTAATCAAAATGTCCCTAATAAGTATTAATAAATCTTATTTAAGGTGCCACTTAAACTCCATCCTATTCAAAATCCCCAGAGAGTATCACAGTTTTAACACACTTCTCTGGGCCCTTCTTGATTTTTACCATTAAGCCAGAAATGCTCGATATTAACTAACTGGAAATGAAGTAATTGAAAGAATACATGTTTCAGACCAATTCTTTCTGGAACATAAATTTAAGAAGGGATGCATTTAATGACTGACTGACATTATACTACTTTTAACTTTAGCAAATTCTCCATCCAGGAGGAGCTTAGAGAACATATGGTTCTATTGATCTTATCATTTGACTAGGAGAAAATAAGTGCATGTGATGAATGAATTGCACTACAATATTAAGAAATACTTTTATGATTTTAAATCATTTACAAAATGATGGAAAATATTATGTTTGAATTCTTCTAAATATTCTATAATTCTTTTTTGACCTCAGTGCTTTTTCCCAGATGCTAATTTGTTGGCTGATCCCACTGTGGTCTTTGAAACAGCATTTACCCCACCATGAGATCATGGAAAGTGTTTGTAAAAAGTCTAGGTATGCATTTCACAATGCAAAGTTAACAGATAATTTATTATGGATAACTTCCATAACCATGAAATATTCCAATACTCATATGCTTGATGTTGAACTGATTTGTGCATAAGCTTCTGGTTACTCCTCGATAACAAAGCTAATGTAAATAGTTCAAATACTACTTTAGTGACTAATATATCTGGTATCTAAAGCAAAACATTCAGTTTTGCTAAATTTATACCAGGAGAAAATATTATTGTCCTTGATCTCCAGAAAGATGCTGTGAACCCCTTCTAAACTTTTGCTCTTAGCTGTAAGAAAATTTACAAAAAGCACTTCCATGGCTGTTTTTGTCAAATGGTCTAATGTGGACTTTGGTTTTTACGACATATTTTTTATTATCTTTTAAAGTTATTTGTGTGTGTGTGTGTGTGTGTGTGTGTGTGTGTGTGTGTAGAAGTCAGAGGACAACTTGCAGGAGTTGGTTCTCTCCTTCTGCCATATGAGTTTGAGTTTGAGAGACTGAACTCAAGTTACCAGATTTGGCCACAAGTACCTTTATGCACTGATTCTTATCATGGGTCCCTGACTTCTTTTTCTGCATGCCATTCTAACTAGTAGCTCTGTCCAATAGAACTTGGGCAATGCTGGGAGTGTTCTATGCACTTGCCGCTATGTCTTCATCAGCCTTGGGTTATGGTTCAGCACATGCCATGAGGCTAGTGAAACTGAAAAGCAATTTTTTTATTTAATTTCATTTAATTCAAATTTAAATAGATAAATGAAGGTAGTAAACGTGGCATCACTCAAAAAGAAAAGAAAGGAAAAGAAAAACCAGCAAAAAGCAGCAAGCAGATACTTTCAATGCTCTGATTTCCAGGGTCTAAATTCCTACTGGGTACTCTCTAATTCTTTGAGAAAAAACAAGCACCACTTTAGTTAATCAACATTCTATTAGAATTAAGCTCCTCTTGACAAAGACCTATTTTGAATGACATTGGTAAACAAGTGTATGAAAAGGCCATTATCTTTGAGAAAAACTGAAACAACATTGAGTGCTAATGGACCCCTACTACTTCTGGATATAATAAGAAATCTATAAAATAGGTGAAAATTATTTTAATATGCTCATCTAAGAAAATATTTCCTATATTAAGTACCAAAATCAAGACCTTCCAGGGAAGATTCTTTATACTCTCAGTCAGTCAATCATAAGACCTTACACAATAGAGTTCCTTTGGTATTGAGCATAAAATTATAGCAGTCAAATGTGGTTCTGATTTGGGTCTTGGAGATAGAGCAGAAGATGAAACCTAGGATCTGCTGCCTGATAGGAAAGCACCCCACTAGTCCTGAGCTATATAAGCACAGCAGATTTTGAAAAATGAATATTTGTCATAGTTGAGTGGTAAAGAAACCAGAAAGCTTTGATACCATATGTTTTATAATACTAGTATGTCTCTGTAGAGAGTAGAGTTTTATCAATTTTCAGATTTCTCTTTCCTAGTAAGAAGTTTCCAGAAACTTAGCTTGGACTCTTTGAAACTTACTTTCTAGGAAATTTTCCTAAAATGCCATTACCCCAGTGAAGGGAGTGTGAACAAGAACACTGTTAGAGGAGAAAAGGGAAGGGGTGGATGACCATGAGGAATGAAGCCGAACAAGAAGAACCTGGAAGTGGGCCAAGACAATGTCCCTGATCCAGTTGATACCTGGAAGGCGGGTATGTACATGCCATGAAATGCTGGATATGGCAGTTGCAAGTTGCCAGGGGAGAGTCTAGCTTAGCTCTAGGAATTAGGCTCATGTTTCAGAGAGTACCCTGCAGGAGACCAGCATCACCAGTGAAGCATTCCAGAACACCTGCCAACACCATCTGGTTAGTGGAAACGATGGCATGGACTAATGTGCCTGGATTCATCCTAACTTGAATGTTGCATCAATGAGCTTCCCTTTCCATTCCTTCACCTCCATCAACACTACCACTCCAGAAGTCAATACTAGACTCTCTGCTCAAAATCCAAGCACTCATAGATACTTCAAAACTTCAACAAAATTTGGCAATCTCTCTCTCCTACATGTATTGAAGAGTAAACTAGTCTGTACACAGTGATCAAACTATGACTTTGATATCTTTATACAGCCAGTATGTACACTGAAAATTCAATTCTTGCACAAATACCTGAATCTGTTAGTATCCAGTGTTTCAAAGTACTAGATAAAGTTTCACTTCTGCCTACAAAATATCTTGAATAAATTCATAAGTAAATGGCTAAATTATAAAACAAAGTATAAAGTTTTACACCTGCCCTCCTACTGTGGGGCAATGGTCTAGTACCCTGTAAAGGTTTGTCAGTTGTACTGGTTTAAAATGATGCTGATTGTCCAGTAGCCAGGCAGCAAGTATAGGCAGGGTGACCAGAATAGGAGAATTCTGGGAAGAGAAAAGGTCAGTCTGCAGTCATCACCCAGATGCAGAGGAAGCAAGATGAGAATGCCTTACTGATAAAGGTACTGAGCCATGTGGCTAGCACAGACAAGAATTATGGGTTACTGTAAGATATAAGAATTAGTTAATAAAAAAGCCTGAGCTAATAGACCAACCAGTTTATAATTATCATAGGCCTCTGTGTGTTTTATTGGGACTGAACAGCTGAGGGACTGGGCCAGACAGAAAACTCTGTCAACACTCTTTCTCTTGTTTGCAAATGCTTGAAGACCTTGGAGACTCTAAAAAAATGCAGGAGGCCGCATCAACCATTGTGCTTTGAAAGTTCTGTTTATCCTTCATAGGGAGTAGTAAAGAACCACGGAATGTATTTACCCCAATGAGGAAGACCTCATAGTAGTGGTTTCCTACTTTCTTAATCTAAGTTTTACTTCTCTAAGAGTGGCTCTGGAGTGAGAATACAGCTTTATATTTTTAAAATCTTTGCTGTTGTCACTTAGATTCATATTTTAAAATACACCTTAATTATAAAAATCCCAATTATTATTACTATTTTCTTTGAGTAAACTATAGCTTATAGGCTCACACAGGCACTTTTTCCTGGCTCCATTGCAACAGCTATTGAGTTTGTACCGTGTGCAAGATGTCTGATCAAATAGAAGGGTAACCAAACCAGGAATTGTCCTTGACTTTATAGACATAAGCCATACATGAGTGGCAGCAGCAATGGAAACAGTTGTGAAGAAGACAACAGCATTCTTCCTATATAACAAAACACAATGGCACATGAGTAAGAGGAATACAGGATTGAGAAAGGAAATGGCATTAAGATCTGATATGTGAAGAGTGTGAAAACCTATACATGCAATAAAAGGCAAAACAAAGTACAATGGGGGCTAAAAGCAGAGATCGTAAAGGTGGGAAAGAACCTGCTTTATCCAAAGAACTTAGACATGACTTTCCAAAAGAGCTGGAGAAGAATGGAGGGGGACAGGAAGCACCCTTGGAGGGAATAAGTTGAGACTGTGCAGGGTTTTCCAGTCTTGTTAAGGAGTGGGCATAATAACTCAGAAGCTCTGAAGGTTTCATCCAACTGTTTTAGATTTTAGGAAAAGGAGTGGATGAGGAGGTGACCTGGGTGCACGTTAAGCATTACAGCCAGTCACATCCCTGATTCGGTTCCTGGTGATGGATATGCAAGAAATTTGTAAAATAGGAAGTGCTAGAATACATTTTTATGTATTGGTTTTCTTATAATTTTCCTCCAAAGCAATGTGGGAATCACTTCATCAGTTCTTAATTACATAAAAATATTTTATGAAGAAAAGCACACAAAGACATTAATTATGAAGTTCACATTGCTTTAAAAGCGTTACCCTAAATTCTTTCCCAATGTTAATTAGAAAATACATGTACATACAAGGTGTTGTTTATCTGCTATTTGCAAACATTGCAATTTGCCAATACTAGCAACTGTTAAAAGAGAGCCTTGCTAAGATAGCACAAGGTAAAACTGCCATATCTAACAATGCTATTTAATCAAGCAGCAGCTAAGAGTCTAAACGAGAACATTTAACTTTAATGAAGAATAAAAAAGAAAATTAACTACCGGCAGCAAAATGTTTTAAAAAAAAGTAGGAAGTGTCTGTCTGTCTGGTTCAGTCTTAAGAAAAAGACTAGCCTGAGAATTGAATGCCCATGTTTTGGTAAGTTTGCAACAGCTCTGAGCATCAGTGAACACACCAATGTTAGGGAAATGTGATGCTTGTCACTGCAACTCCAGTATAAGATATTTATGGAAATAGAAAATCTGAGGGGACATAAAAACTGTGTAGGTATTCATTTCATTGTACCTACACATATCAAGCACACTTGTAAATTAGGCCCAGAGGTGAACATACTTTTACTTTAAAAAAAATCTCAAAAAAAAAATAATGTTCCTGAAAAGACTAGCAGTATTATCCCTGTGACAGGCTGAACTCTCATCTATTTCCACCATCATTAGCAAATGTTCAATGCGAACGTTGTCCAACAGCACACCCTGCCTCTCTCTGGGAGAGAAAGGTGGCTCACATCCATGCCTGTTCTCATTTGCCACTGGCACCACAGAGAGAGCAGAAAGCCTTGTGTTGTCTGATGATCTAGTGATATGTGAGAAACTAAGATTGAGGTTGGACCTTTCCTACGTGGACTGAAGGTTTTCTTTGAGTAATTTAACAAACTACAACATAACATATTCCTAGCAACACATTTTTACAATAGTGGTAAAAATAACTTCCTAATAATAGATGAGCTAAAAGCAGTTTAAGTAAGACAGGGTTTTATTTTGGCTCAGTCAATCAAAGTAAAAAATGTGAAGCAGCCCAGTTAGGAAGCGGTAATGAATTTATGTGCTCAGTTCACTTTAGACTTTACTCAGTCTGGGCCTCCTACATTTAAAGTAGGTCTTCCCTCATCATTTAACCCAGACTAGATTTGCTTCACAGCCAAGCTCATAAATTTATATCTTCAGTGATTCTCTATATGGCGTAGTGGAAAGTCAACATCAACTCTCACAACTGTCTGATCAACGTTAAACTGCACAGCCATCAGCCATAGAGTGGCAGTTGTAAGTTGCTGTTTGCTGTCCTGTGTGTTGGCACCTGTCAACTGAATGTTTCTGAGCCAATCATACCGAGCAAGCGCTGATATTATTATCAGTCTAGATAAACATCTAGGATGTCTACGAAGAAAACAGGAATGAATAGAAAGGATGAAGGACGTCTTGGAAAGTTTGGATTCGAAACGACTATGCTATAAAAAAATTGACATGAAACAAATCCATTGTGTCGATACCAGAATTGTGGGCATAGAGTACCTTGATTAGTGCTTCCTCAGATCAAACCCAGCACAATAATACAAGTTCAAGTAGTTCAGTTACTGGGGATATCAGGAAGTACTAAAAGTAGGAGGAGTCAGGAAAGGATTCAAACCAGAAAGCAGAAAATAGAGAGTAAGCAATCAAATGCATCACAATGCTATCTATCTATCTATCTATCTATCTATCTATCTATCTATCTATCTATCTATCATCTATCTATCTATCTAACTAACTAACTATTAAGTAAAATATATAATATATTAGTTCTCTACCAAGGATCTCTCAGCAGTGCTCCCTAAGTTGTCCTTCTCAAACACATATGAACAATATACACGGGCTGATATTTTTTTAACTCCATTTGATTGAGCAGGTATCAAGTGGAGCCCGAGACTACACCTTTCAGTTGTCACATGCCAGCAGTACTCCTAGTTCTTACAATGTACAGATCAAAGATTTGAAGGTTTCCTACTGCTCTTCTCATTTAGTCTGTGCAAATCAAACAGAATTCATTACCCACACCTGAGTGAGGACAGATGTGATTTTGAAGAATCATTTTATTATGTATTTATGTGTATGTGTGCCTGTCTGTGCATGGAGACAAAGAGCCAGATGTGGACCTGAAGTCACAGGGTGGTTGTAAAATGCCTGTCATTGGTGCTGGGAACTGAATTATAGTCCTCTGAAAGAGAAGCAAGTATTCTTAACAGCTGAGCCATCTCTCCAGCCCAGGTGACGTATCTTTAAATCTGTTTTGTTTCATATAATTCTTCTCCAAGTCACTGCATAGTCACAGAATATCATCAGTCTTGGAGGGGTTTTTGGCCACCTTCTGAGTAATATATTCCAAATTTTCTGTCCACCCTACCCTGTTGCTCCTCTGCCAGACAGTCTTGTGCTTTAGCAGGCAGTGCACCATCAATAGAAGCAAATCAAGTAGGTCATCCCACTTCTGATGTCTCCCCCCTCTTTTCTGCTCACACTCTTGTTCCTCTTCCTCACTCTTTTGAATGCAAATCATGCTTTGATTTTTCTGATTAGTCTAAAACCTTTGACCCTTGCAGATGAGCAAATATCTATTTTACTGGTCCTGACACTCAAATCTTCCATGATATAATTACAAGCACTCCTGGTTTCTTAAGCGCTTGGCTGTCTCCCTGTCAAGCAATCTGGAATAGCACCATCTGGCTAAACTATGGGGTCTCAAGCGAGCTAGAGAGATACCATAGAACTACTGTTTTTATAAGACTATGCAATGTTCACATGACTATGTATTTTTGGATGTGTTAAATTGAGAGATCTCAACCCCTCTAAAACACAGTCTAAAGGAAAAATATGTATAAATCTATAAAATCACATGGCATATGTACAGAATGCTTAGAGAAAATCGGTATGCTGTTTTTTTTATTCTGTATTTTGGCATTGATGGTATGTACACATTTTTAAAAGAAAATTTAAACTCATTCTTAGTTATTAGTTTATACAATGATAATGGCCATGGATAATTTCCATGTTAGTGTCAAGACAAGAGGAAGGAACTCAAAGAGAAACAGGAATGCTAGAGAGATGGCTCACGGGTTTAAGCATCTGTTGCTCTAGCAGATACCCTAGGTTCTGTTCTCAGTACTCACAGGGTGACTCATAACCACCCATGACTCCACTGAGATCTAGGGGATTCAACACTCTCTGATAACCTCCTCGGGCTCCAGGGATACACATGTAGGCAAAACACTTACACTTATCAACATAAACTTTGCAAATTTCAGAAAAATAAAATAGGAATTAAAATGGGCTTCATTGGGTTTGGAGAGAAGGTTCAGGGGTTGAGAGCATCCTTGCAAGGGACCCAATTTAAGTACCTAGCATTCATATCACATGGCTCACAATCACCTATAACCCACACTCCAAGGAAGACACCCATCTCCTGACCTTCTCTGACACTCACACTCAGGTGATCATACCCACACAGAGACACACAAGACACATAATCAACTCACACACAGACACACACACATAAAAAATCCAAACACAGATGCACACGACACATTAATGATTGGAAGTAAAATCAACACTCAGGTGAATATACCTACTCACAGATACACAGATATACATAAATAAAAGTAAAATCAATCTAAAATATACTGAATTTTGTATATTAGTTATCATTTTATTATCATCAACATTATAATGAAAATCAGTGTTATACATGTTTGGGTATAATTGTACCTTCAGTGCTCAAAAGATTTGCATGGCTGGGGCAGACTGTGGGGTCTCTGACAGTGAGACCAGGATTTATCCCTACTGCTTGTTCTGGTTTTTTTGAACTCATTCTCTTTGAAGGCATACCTTGTTCAACCTAGATATAGGGGAGAGGGCCTTGGTCCTGCTTCAAAGCAATGCGCTATACTTTAGTGACTTCCCATGGGAAGCCTTACACTCTTGAGGAGTGGATGAGAGGTGGGGTATGGGGAGATGGAGGGAGTGGAAGGAAGGGAGGCAGTGGGAACTGGGATTGGTATATAAAATGAGAAAATATAGATTTTTAAAAAAGTAATTAATTAATTAAAAAAGATATGCATATTAAGTATTTGGTATCCCAAGCTTGGTTATGCTGGTTGTCTAAAAGAAAATACAGAATCATTATGTTGCCTGGCATTTTAAAGCCAGTACCAGGATAAAACACATGGAATATTAGAGAGCCAAGAGATAGAACTATGATGTGTACTTATAAGGCAACTTTTCTTTTCCATTTGCAAAACTTTGTGTTTTGAAGCCTTTTTACATCTAAAATGGAAATACAACCAGTAATGAAAAGGGAAATAAATAGTCACGGTAATCTACAGAAGTCTACTGGAGGATTCAACATTGGAGTGAATTTGTCACTAAGCCTTCTCTAGTGACTTATCGTCATACAGTTTTTCAAGAAGACAAAATTTTAATCACTTTTAAACATAAGTAATTTCAAGTACTTCACAGCACTTCAGAGACTAATCCCAACTAACTAATACATCTCTTTACCCTTATGATCATGTATTATTTTTCCATTATTGTGAGGTGAAAAACAATGAGTTAAGACTTACAAAGCAGTGCATCAAAATATAAATAGGAAATTTAGAATTAGACTTACTTCAGATTGGTAAAATATTGTTTTTATGTAAAGCATTGATAGAAATGGCTAAATGGCTAAACATAGCCATCGCCTGGTATGTGTTAATGGACCGGACTTTTGTTTCAGGTTTATTGCAAGAAAAAGTACAAATTATTTCTATGTGAACAGACACTAATGAGATAAGCAGTGAGTGCTACTTGCAAACGCTACATTATTTAACCACCTGCCTAAACTTCAAGTCCAAAGTGCTTCAGGGGCCAACCTTAAAGTGGCAGGCTTTTCCTACAAATTAGCATTTTTGTCTAGCAATTAATATAATAATATCTTACTTTACAATATTCTCCACATTTTGAACACTCTGTCTTTAGGATGCACTATTTTTAAAATAATTTCTGTCTTCTATAAAGGCATTGTGTAATAGAGGTTCATCATGAGCTTTCTCACAGCAAGTGTGAAATATTATTTGCCAATAGTACATATATAAAATACTTTATTTGGTGAAGTAAAACCTGAGAGAAGATTAGTCCTAAACATTTCATAAATGCAAATATCCTCTCTGTGTATATATAATTTATATATGTATATATATGAGCATGTGTATATATATATATGAGTATATGTTTATGTATGCATACGCATAGTCTTAATCTCATTCTGATTAAAGCAATGAAGCAAAAAAATGTCTGCAACAGGTCACCAAGCATGTATTGCAATCCATTGCCATAATTTTGAAATATGTATAATACCACCACTTTAATACTATCTATTTAATCATTGACAGTGATAAATGCTTCCATTGAACACATAAAATATTCATGGAGCCATGAACTTGTGTCCTAGGGTTGCCTGAAATGCAAACGGATGCAGTTATATTGACAGTAAAATCTATTGAGCTCAGCTTTTCAGTTCAAGGTCACAACTAATTATATGCCAGTGACATTTGTATCTATTGGGTTTTCACTGTCCTATGGGTTTTGCAGAAACAATCCCATAGAACAATAAAAATTAATGGAAAGCAATCTACCAATGTTCCCAGCATCAACATGCAAATAAGGTTGAAAAGGTAAAATTTTAAAGATACAGAACCTCATTAGGTACACTTGGGAGATTTGAAATGTCTTAGTAACTTTTCCATCTGGGACATTCTAGAAACTAAAGGTCAAAATTCAGACTTTGTTCTGGTATGAACTGTAAGTTCTACTGATAAATACCTGAAACAATTAAGAAGCCGACTGAATTCTAAGCATCCCAACACTGACCCAAGTTGATGCATGATCCTTAGAAGTATGTTCTTTAATTTTTCTGATTATTTTCATTTATTTATTTATTTATTTATTTATGTAGTCTTCTGTCATATACTACATCCCAACCACAGTTTTCACTCCCTCCACTCCTATTTCTTAGACTTACTCTCCTTAATTCCTAAAAGATCCACTCCTCTGTTTATTTATAATAAAGGATACTTTAGATAAAACTTGTGTTCATGAGACCTTTTTAAATTTCAGGTATGTTTTCTTCTGTTCAGACAAGACAGCACTACTTAAAAGCAACACCCAAACTCACACATCTTTCTAAAACTGCACTTCTGAGGTTATATGCTCTTGAGTAACTGATAATTATTTTTGCATTTGTTTTATATAGTTTAACAGAATTATAACATTTAGGAAGTGAGATTCCAGGAAAAGTGTTCACCATGAACAAGGATATAAGTGCCAATTAAAAACAGGGATTGCTGCACAGAAGTGATGTTTATTGTTAGAGAACCAAAACACCTAAGACAGTAAGTGCAGATTTTTACCTTTGTGAGAAGATAGTATATTAATAAACTGCAAGGAACCAGCATGTTCCTGAGATCACATAAAGGGCTGTAAACACTCTTTTCTCTCATTCACCTAATCACCTCCATAGATGGCTTGCAAATGCACACACACTCAGAATAGAAACAGCTTCCACTCAGAAACGGAGCACCAAAAGCATAAATCCATATATTAGAGAAATAAAATTAAAACCAGGCAAGGTGTTTGTAGACTGAATGAGAGATTAGCTGTGTAGTAGGTGCATGGGTGCCTTTGATAGCTCTAGTTTGTTATATATTATTTTAAATACCTAGTGTATTCTAAATACTGAAAATAAGGTACATAGGTAAAAATATTGGTGATACGTTCACCTCTGTAGGAGGTGACAGCTGGGATGTGCACATTTTATTTCAAGAGTGTGGAAATAGACTGAACCTATGAAATTCATTCTTCTTGAAGGATTACAAATACTTCAAGTAATTACAGGCATAATTTTATGATCTCTGCTAGAAATTATGTGATGGCAAACCTGAGGTCAGTTCTTTGTCTACTAAGATTTATGATAATTCATTGCATTTTCCACTATAATGCAAACTCACAAAAGTGTCATTGACACTAGATATTCTATCTGACACTTAACAAAAATGAATTTCAAATGCCCCAGATATCTATCTATCTATCTATCTATCTATCTATCTATCTATCTATCTATCTATCTATCATCTAGTATGCTTCTATTGCGTGTCTAGTTATCTATGTATGTATCTATGTATCATTTATTTATTTATATATTTAAGTATCCATCCATCTATGTGACCTTCTAACTTATTTGTCCGTCTTGTATACTAATGCTCTCTCTCTGAAATATCCAATCAATGGGGTGGTCAAAGGGTCATTAGAACCCATTTTCCATTCTTCTTCCTTAATCATTGAAAATGTTCCCTCTCTTCCACTTTCCCTCAAAACGCTAGAGTAAAATAGCATAAATGTTTGGAACCCTGTAGTCCCCAAACACAAAGCTGGTATTTCTAATTCCCACAGAATTATGACTCTCTATGCTTTTTCTAAACTCTATTAGTATGAGTACATATTTTATGAGCTGAAGAGTCTTTTGTGAGCTGGCCTGGGAATCTACACATGATTACAGACCATTGTTCAAAGCTATGAGGAAAACTCTGTAAGAATTCACTTCATTCTTTGGCTTGCTGTCCCTTTTATGTTACCAGAAAATGCCTTATATAGGAAATGAATAAATGACTTTCTCATAGGTACTTTTCTTTCCTGTCAATAAATCAAGGTATCTAACCAAAGTTAGGCCTTTCTAGTATTAAGCGTTTATTCCCCCTCCCACCCTGATCTTTGTCTAACAACAGTAGGTAAATTGTCATCAACATTAAAGACATTTTAAAGAGCATAAACAAGAAAAATGATTAATTGACTCCCTTCCTGCAGGGAGCTGAAGATACTTGTAGCTCCGGAGTAGAACACTTGACTAGCTTACAAGTGGCCCTGGGTTCAATCCTTCTGGGCACTACCAAATGAAGAAAGGAAGGCAGGCAAACAAAAAGAAAAAAAATTATAGTGCATGCCTTTAGGCTGAAACCACCTAATGTAGGATTCCCCTCTGCATGCTGTGAATATATTTTATTATCATTGGTTAATAAAGAAGTTTTGGCCTGTGGCAAGGCAGGATAGAGCTAGGCAGGAAAACTAAGCTGAATGCTGGGAGAAAGAAGGCGAAGTCAGGGAGACACCATATAGCTGCCAAAGGAGACAGATACCCTGGAACCTTACCAGTAAACCACAAGTGTTGTGGTAAAACACACAATGATAGGAATGAGCTAATTTAAGATGTGAAAGCTAGTCTAAGAAGCATGAGCTATTGGGCCAAGCAGTGTTTTAATTAATACAGTTTCTGTGTGACTATTTTGGGTCTGGGAGGCAGGGAATGCACAAGCGGTTTCTGCCTACAACTACCCATCTACTTCAAGTTAGCAGCTTATTGACAATGGAGAAAAGTTCTATACTTTAATATAAACTGGTTATAATTAACACTATTCTTAGAAATACACTCATATTCCCCTATGTATGCTCTGAATATGCTTTACTACCATTGGTTAATAAAAAAGCTGTTTGAGCCTATTACAGTTCAGACTAGACAAGGTGGGAATTTCAAGCAGATACTGAGGAGTAAAGAAGGCAGAGTCAGAGAGATGCCATGTAGCTGCCGAAGGAGACAGATGACTGGAAACTTACAGGTAAACCACAAGCCTCATGGTAAAATATAAAATAACAGTAATGGTTTAATTTAAGATGCAAGAGTTAGTTAATAAGAAGCCCAAGCTAACAGGCCAAGAAGTATTATAATTAACATAGTTTCTGTGTGATTATTTCAGGTCTGGGTGGCTGGGAAATGAACAAGCAGCCCCTGCCTACACAGGTGTAGAAATGTGAAGTTTATATGCACAAGGAAGGGAAAAGTCGTTCTAGATACCCTGGACTTTACTATTCTTAGTGTTTTCTGAAATTTACTTTCATAAAAGTACACCCAATGAATGACTCATAATAGCCATCACCCCCAAGAAAAAAGGTACCCACTGCTGTTTCTTTTCATCGCTGCGGGATGGCTGTGACTATCCTAAGCACAGTAAACAAAAGAGCAAAAAAAATTAACCAGTAATTGACTCAACATAGCCTCTTTCAAACTTTGTAACACAAAGGACTAGAGTTTTTAGGAAAATGCAAAGTGACTGGTAAACAAACAAGATTTCTAAGATGCATGTAAAATCAACTCATTTTTATTAGTTCTCTCATATGTGACATCCCTACTGCAGTCCCCCCCACTCTTCCCAGTCCTGTCCCTTCCCCTCTCCCCTAGATGCACTCCTTCTCTGTTTCCCGTCAGAAAAGAGCAGGCCTCCCAGGGATATCAACCAAACATGGCATAACAGTCACAATCAGAGAAGGGACAAACCCTCATATCAAGGCTAAACGAGGTAACCCAATAGGAAGAAAGAGGTCCCAAGAGCAGGTGAAAGAGTCAGAGACACCCCCACTCCCATGTAAGAAATCCCACAAGAAGACCAAGCTACACAACCATGACACATATGCCGAGGACCAAGGTTAGACCCATGTAGGCTCTGTGATTGTCAGTTCAGTCTGTAAGAACCTATTAGCCCTGTTTGGGTGATTCTGTGGGATGTGTTCTTTGCATTGACCCCTCAGACTTCTACAATCCTTGCCCTCTCTTCTTCCTCAGGAGAAATAAAATCTCCAGCTGGCAATAAAGTCCAGATTCACAGCACCATAGACTTTAAAACAGGTTAATTTCTATGAACGAGACACCATTTTGCCTTATCTCATTTTACAATGATGAAAATGTACTTTATACATAAAAGCAGATGAAACAAAGGAGTTTTTACATTTCTTACCTTCTTCTGGTCTTCCAGCTTATGACTCACCGGGTTCTTCCCATGTCTACTCATTTCTGAAGATAAATCCATCCCATTCGCTCCTTGCCCTATGAAATGAAATCTCTTCAAAATGGCAGCAAACTAATCCAAGAAGCAGTGAGCAGAAAAACACTGGCATGCCACATGTCCCATCACACACTGGCTTCGAACTTCATCTCTTCCAAGAACCAATTAAAAAATCCATGGATCGAATGACAAAAGGAAAGTTTGCAATTTAGATCCAGCTCCTTCCAAACCAGCATAGTGTTCTGTAATGCTGACTTCTCCTAAGTGATCTATTCATCCAGGAACATCATCTCCAGCTGCTACCTCTTCCTCTCCTCAATCTTCTCCATTTTGTTATAAAGGTACAGTACTCGTATATACCTATAAGAAAAGAAAAACAAGTAAAGTCCCTGTGCCTTGTATCATACAGTTAATGAAATCAATTCTTGTCTGAACTTATTTCATATATAGGTAGAGAAAAACATGTACTATTATATATCACTATATAATGTGTAATGACTGAATAAAGCATGACTAATAGTAGTTAAAAGCATTATTCTTTGTTGGAAGATAATTATAACATCAATTAAATAACTAAACCTGTACAAAGTATTAATACCAGGGACCTACATCACACTGACATAGAAATCAAGAAGAGATATGCATGTGATCTACCAAAGAGTAGTTTTATAAAAGATTGCAAAACTACCAAGCACTGTGCCACATACTTTTCAAAAGCAATTTTATTTAACCTTCAAAATGAATCAGTAAGATATTTGTTATCCTTCTGCTTTTAGATGAAGGGAATGTACATTTTTACAAGTCTTATAATTACTAAAAGAACTAGAATTTGAATTCTGATTGCATTGGATTTAAAACTTATTCTCTATCCTACATTTATTCTTGTCAATTCATATTTCATACTTTGTGCACAAGGATAGCATAGAAACATATGGTTGATTCTTGGTGCATTATATGCATACGATGTATGTTGGTACTCTTTTTAATGCATTATACAATTCAGTGGTCTCCAAATCCAGCCAAAATAATGAACTCACTGAATAACAGTATTTTAAAAAAAAACTCAGCTTAATTGAAGTATATTTACATCCATATTATTATCTGTTCTAATGAGTTTGATAAATAAATGCATCCATGGAAACCTAACCATAAGCAAAACACAGAACATTGCCTGCCCCACCCACAACTGTTGTTTTTCAGTCAGTCCACATGCTCCATCTCAACCCTGGACAACAGTTGATCTACTTTAGTCACTTTAAGCTTACATTTCCTGGTACTTGCATGTTTGACATGGCTAAACACTGAGTCTTATCTGTAGGCATCTTTCTTTGAACATGATGCTTTTGAGATTAACCCACACTGTTGTATGTATCAGTAGTGTGACTGCTTTTACTGAGAACAATTTTGATGTATAAATGCACCATGGTTCATTTAGAATAATGGTCTTAAACATCCACAGTCCTACTAATTTGGAAGCTACCTTCCTAGAGTTTTCCAAACTTGTCAAACAGTGATCTCACTTATGAGCTTTCTCAACCTCTGTCCTTACATTTCAACCCACAGCAAATATATTTTAGAATCACTTCTGCAGCCTAAACTCACTTTAGACAACTGACTATTTACTGTATGAATACATTTAACAATAGGGAGCTTACTTTCTAAGAAGACCGTTCTTTATAAATGGAGGCAGTTAAGAGTCTTTAATTTTAATTTTTATGTGCATGGATGTTTTGTCTATAGGTGTGTATCTGCACCATTTATGTGCCTGGTACCACAGAGGGGAGAAGAGGGCACTGGATGGTTGTGTGCTGTCATATGGGTGCTGGGAATCAAAACCAAGTCCTTTGGTAGAACAGTTTTTGGATCAACGTTCCCAACTTTGAGACTAAGTCTACCTTCCCATCCTTCTGTTCATTTGCCATTGCTGACAATCTTTCTCAAAAAAAATGATATGCTATAGAATAATCTTTTTGTACACTGTAAAGATGTGTCACTCAAGACTGGTTTAATCAAAAGCTGAATGGCCAATAGCTAGGCAGGATTTTCAGGACAGAGAGAACACTGGGAAGAAGGAGAAGCCAGCCAGATATGGAAAAAGTCAGATACACAAAATGGGACAGAGGTAAAAGCCACGTGGTAGAGCATAGATTAATAAAAATATGGGTTAATTTAAATTATAAGAGCTAGCTAGAAATACGCTTAGGCCCTTGGCCAAATTTTCATAATAAGTCTCAGTGTTATGATTTGGGAGCTGGCAGGTAAGACAGAAAAATCCACCTACAATGAAACAGTAGGAAGATTTTGAAATCAGCTAATTATTCTGTGCAACTCCCAATGCTTTTTCCCTTCTCTAAATCTTTCTAGTGACCTTTGCTCATTTCTTTATTTCTTCTAATCTGCCGTGGATGTATTTTACATTATACAGTATATGGTTCTGGTATAGACCAAAAAATACAGGCAAGGGCTTAGACATAAGCTTAGACATTGCCAATTTGAAGATCTGAAAGAAATCTAAGGAGGAACCACTGATAATTTGGGCTGCTCAATTACCTGACTAAGAACCAAGACTCAGGAAAGCAGATCCACCTTTAGTCATGCTAAATAAGTAAAAGGAGAAACTGGAGAGATGGGTTAACAGGTAAGAGCACTTATTGCCCTTCCAGCATTCTTGTTGGGTGGCTCACAATCACCTGTAGCTCTAGCTCTTGGGTATCTAATGACTCCCTCTGTGAGCACCTTCACATGTGATATGAGGACTCAGAGACATCCTCACTAAATAACATGCTGTCCTCTTTCTTACCAGAATCCCCACTTCCTAGAGCAGTGGCTAACAGAACTTTGCAAGCCTGTCCATTGTT